>BLFK01000980.1:1826745-1829245 GCA_014634185.1 Astreopora myriophthalma | reverse complement strand
CTAAATTCTTTTGGCGCGCAACTCGTTTGCTCCTCTATGTACGCGCCTGTACGCGCCGTTAAAAGGTCGCGTTTCATTGGCTCTCTGTGAGTTATTAACCAATCAAAAACAAGTTGTGCTCGCAGATGGTGCCGACCCCGGCTCACGCAAGCCCTCGTAGTTCATGCAACACAAAAAATGGTTTCTTGTTGTCCCTGACTGCTTCCGGTGGAAATTCCTGGTGGAAACATGTGTGGTGTAAGTCTGATTTGATCTGATATGTTTAAACAACGGTTTGTTGTTGAAACGAGACTACGGTGAAAGGAATCAGTAGATGGCTAAACCTTCATTAAACTTCTAGGAACCCTGAGCACATAAAAGGGTTTAAGCTGGTTCTCGCATGCGTTGCGTTCCGACCGGTCCCACCGTGAGGGAACGACATGGTCCAATCGTGCGAAGCGTGGTAGACAGCGCGAGATTGAACCGCTCTACACTCTCAGGATTCACTTTCTGACCTCTCCAGTTCTCATTTATGAAACTATTAAGATAACAGGCACCAGAGAACAAATGAACACTACTTAAGACTAGCTAGAAAAGTATATAATAGTCTGTTGAATTTTCTCTTCTGTGAATAGGATAATTCATATAACAGTTAGTTGTATTTTCTCTTCGGTGGATCGGATGACTCACAATTGAAAAATTACAACACTCTCTATGCTCTTCTGGTCTTAAGAAGTGTCCAATTGCTCTCTGTTGCCTTTTATCCAAACCTTTTCCTTGGAGTACTTATCCAAGAAAAATATTTCTTTAGCCTGTGAAAGGGCAAAAACATGACACATCATAGCAGCCGTTAATCTGCTTAAGATCATACACCACTTTATAACATTTAGGACTTATTTGTATTTCCGCTGCCGTCAACCTGTGTGAATGCTAACATAACTTAATTTGACATCTTGGAGCCGTCGCCACTACAACTGATCTCTCACGCACCAGAAACTAGACCTTATCACGCTATTTTGGCGGCTGTGATTAAAAAGAGAAAAAAACATTTCGTCCAGTTATGTGTGCTAACGAATTTCCATGTATCGAAATTTTCCGATAACACTATTTAAACCACCGACACGAAAACGGAAGGAGCCAGCATGAGGCTGAAGGCAATAAGGCCTGAATAAATTGGGTATGAAGATTTGCGTTTGTATAGTTGTTCAACTAACAATCCATATATTATACACGTAAGGGACTGGAAAGAAAATGCATTCACACCTACCCTTTCCTTCGACCAGAGGCAAAAGTATCGACAGGTAAACAAACAGAGAAAACATTTTGAAACACCCCTGTGCACGCTACCCGGCGATATGGACACGTAGTAAACCGCGTTTCATTTCAACCCTGGGGTCAGATGATATATGATACCAAGTAACTTGACGTGATGGTCGGGATGTTCCTGCAGTTCGTCGGGACAAAAAGGCCCATTGTCGATACATAGCTCAAACAATGTGACCTCTTACTTTAGGCCCAGTTTACAAGCAGAGTTATTCTAGCAGTAGAGTCAAAGATAGCCCGGGTTTACAAGCAAAATTTCACAGGTAGGGTTACCCTACCACCCGGGACAACGTTTTGTCCTTAGTAACCGCCAGCATCGCAAACACAATGGAAACCGCTAAAAAGTTGTCTTGGGTAGGCGAGTTGTCCCTAGCAGAGCGTTTACAAGGCAGCTAGGGTTACCCTAGCGCTAGGGTAACCCTAGCTGCCTCGTAAACACGTCGATGAAAAAAACAAGAAATGTGCAAGTGCTAGGGTAACCCTAGCACTAGGGTTACCTTCCCCCCTTGTAAACAGGGCCTTAGGGTCTCTTCATACGAGCCTGGTAACCGGGCTGACTCCGTAAGCGAGATGAATTTTATCATCTGTTCATGTGGGAAATTTCAGCCCGGTTACCGAGGTGAAAAGTGGTCACGCGGCCATTCAGGCTTGCCTCATTGATATAATTTAGTTTGTTTTGTACTACTTATATTTATATTTATCTTGATGTTTCTTTTCCTTAGTTATATTTACATTTTTTTTCTTTTAATTTTATCTTGGAGGGCTTATTTATAGGTGGTTTTCACATCTGTTTCGCCTTTCCTCAACCTAGTTGAAAGTCTAATAAATAAATAAATAAAAAATTAATGAAACCTAACGAACAAGCCTGTGGGCAATTTTTCGCTTTTATTGGTTCTAGAAACATCAAAATCTTTTCATCTTGATCAATCAAAGGAAATTATTCCGAACTGAAAGAAAAGAAAAGAGAAGTAAAACTCAAATAATGTCCGTTCTATGACGAAAATGCATAGTATCGTTTTCAGCCCGGTAACGTGGCTGACGGGTTCATATGTGCAATTTTCTACCGAAACAAAAGAGCAACGAGTTATACCATTCGTGTGGAAAAAACAGTTGTTCCGGTGGGAAAACAATCGTAACGTTATTCTCGCGATGGAGCCTGGTACTAGAGATACGAATAAATGGTACAGAAGAAAAATCT
>BLFK01000980.1:1809245-1824245 GCA_014634185.1 Astreopora myriophthalma | reverse complement strand
GGAAGGTTTAAGCCTTCTCAGCCCTTGATGATGAGCTCAGGCACCAGTAAACGACCCCCAAACACAGTTAATTTGGGCAAATTAAACACATTTCCAAGGCAGTTTTGCGAACAATTCTGCCAACCACAAAAGTGAATTCAAATGAGCCGAGTAAAGCCACGTGACCAGCTGCCATGTGACAATATACACGCAAAATGTATCCAGTCCCCCGTCAAAGCCCTTGGAAAAAAACAAAACAAACCAACCTCCCTTTTAGCCAAAAACCTGAGTTTTCCATACATTTTCAAGGGTGGAAGACCCCCCCCCCCCTTCCATTTGTTTTCCCATACAAATGGTAAGCGCTCGAGACCTCGGAAACCAAGCCAGCCCGGTCAACCGGGCTCATATCGAGAGGCCCTCAGGGGTTCAAAAGTCCTTGGAAGGCAGAGAAAAGATCTTGACAGGAGGAGCCCCCTAACCGGGAGAGTGAGGATTCGACATATTTGCGTCAAGGAGTTTTCACAGACCGAACTATTTTTACACTGATGTTACCCCCAAAGAACCTTGCAACCCATTCAAAAGCCTTGAGTAATTAATTATTTGGACGCGTTCGGACTGGTACTAACTCTGCGGGAACAACCCGTCTACTGTGAAAATGCTGTATCATAGTATATGAGTTGTACGTTTCGGATTATGGGCTCCTGACCTTGAAGAAACTCTGAAAATAAAGAGACAGAGAGAATTCTTCTAAAGAAAGAAGAGAACAAGAATCCCTCTTACAAACCTGTTATGTCCGAAGTGGTATTATTGGTGTCCAGGCATCTCCTACGACATCCATCAAAACAGCAAATCTTGCCCAGTTGACAATCCCCTGTGTCTTCACAAAGGTGCCTCAGAGAACTCGAACAGTGATAACGCGTTGCAGGAGGACACTTGACTATGAAATAAGAATAACGATAACAGGAATAGTGATGATGATAATGATGATGATCGCCAACGCTGAACTGGACACTTCCTGTATAAATATTTGTACAGATCAATCAACGATAAACAAAAAAAAAAATACATTCTCGTTCCCGGAGGCCGGGAAGTCTCATTCTGCAGAGGAACGCTTCTCCGAAACGTTTCGGGCGCTAACAGCCATTTGTAAAACTACGATCCACTTATTGTAAACAGCTGGTCTTTTGATGTGTTTTTGAGACAAGACAGGCCAAAGTTCTGGCAAGATTTCAAGCCTGGAAACGTCTCCGTTTTTTGAGATACTTTGGAAATTATGGCACCAGAAATTGAAAACAAGATGACATCAGTAAATAAATGGATTACTGCAAAAGAGTCGCACATTTCATTCTAATCTAAAAGATGACATTCAAAGCCAAAGTATTGAATTTACGGAGCTTGGAATGATGTGCGCGTTGTTTTGGACCTATTGGAGGATTCTGAAAATGAATTAACCCCCAATTAGCGTTAAGAATGTACCCCAGGAAGCAATCCTTCAGTCTTAGGGCGCCTTCCTTTTGTCAGAACTGGCCGGCCACATCGGTCAGTATGCAAAGAAAATGCAACAAATTGAACAAACAGTTACATGATATCCCTCACATTCTTTTAGAGGAGTATATATCATGCTCGAGAAGGCGTTGTGGAGTTAGCCCACCCAATGCCCCGTCTGGCCGCTCAGTTCTGTCAAATGGAAAGCGCCCTTAGATTAGCGGACAGCAAGTCAGAAAAGCAATTAATGCACCACGCTTCTGCGCTTTTAAAAGCGTTGAGTTCGTCCTGAATTATCCTGAGCTTTGACTTCAAAACATTGGAGAAATATTACTTTCAGGGTTGATAGTGTGCCTGTCTGTTTGTATCTGGTTCGTGGAAATAAGAAATAATCAAATGGCAACCGTTAAGGTATATATTTAAGTCATACTTTGGAAGGATGTGTTCCTTCCTTTTATTTTCTATTTCCCATTATTTTATTTCAATGTATTCTGATTTTGAAACACTCAAAACATGCCCTAACCCACGCACTCCACCCCTCCTCTCCAAGAAAACGCAACTCACTTAAAAGTCAGGGCCTTGTTACCTGCTGCAGCGGCCGTGAAATTTTCAATCGCAGGAGGGACGCAGATCTTAAAGCAATCATTGGAGCAGCACTTCATATCTTTGACGCAGTCGTTGTCCATAAAGCACTCGTCTACACCATCCGCCACACAAAGCGAGGTCACCGTGGGAAGGACGGGGCATATCCCAGTTTTATCTAAAACGTTGCGAAAACAGGAACTTCGATCAAATTAATAGCAGATTATGTGATTTGTATCTTGCTTTACTTAATAAAGATGATAATGATGACTCAATGATGATGATGATGATGATGATGATGATGATGATGAGGAGGAGGAGGAGGAGGAGGAGGAGGAGAAGGAGGAGGAGGTGATGACGTGTTTGAATTGTACGTGTGATTTGCATTGCGTGTGTGATCTGTGTGACCTACAATCGTGGACCAAAATTCCTTGGGACACTCATGCAAAACTTAACAATATCGATAATTTGACCAGTACTTCCAAAAGCAGTGCTGTATCTGAAACTCAGTTACAGTTCTCCCATCCCTCCCATATCCAAAACAATGTAGAAAGTCAGAAAAAAAAATTGCGGGTTTTTCAAAGCTATAAGTGGGCTAGGTGGAGGGGTTGGGCACGCGTACTTTGAATCTCGCGCGACTCTTTGTTTCGACTCGATGTGTAAAGAGCCACAAGTGCAAATTTGTCCCAGGAATTTTGTCCATGACTGTAGCCCAAAGAACATACTCTTATACCACAAGGCGAGCTGGTAATTACATATTACAGATTTCCCGCTAAGTTTTATTTCTACACGTTTTCAAACCTGGGTATAGGTGCTAGGAAGAGAGTGCTATGTGAGAATTCTCAATGGACAACTTTAACTATTACCACTATTCTTTAATTTAGAAATGCATCGCTGATGTTATTTTAAAAAAAAATCCTTCAACAACAAGTTACCAAACAAGACATCTTCAGCCGTCATTTTGTTTATTACTTTCACTGGCGCGCGTGTCAAAAGAACCTCCGTCCAAGAAAAAAGCATCAACTAGTCAGAAAAAAGTCTCCTTTTTTCAGAACAGTGTTGTCAGCATATATTTTTACCTTTTGTTGAGAAAGAGTGCCCTTTCCTAGGGTCTGGTGCCGTTGTATTAGGTGACGAATACGTTTTCACATATTTTTGGCCCCGTTCGAAGGTTAGTTTTTAGTGATTTTTCGTATTTGACGCGGTCCCATCGCTCTGATTTAATGCTAAGAGTGACACAATACATTTTCACAGTATCATATATAATATCCAGTTTAACGGATTCAGCCAATGTCGCTTTGATCAGCAGTCTGACTAAGTACCCCTAATAAATTGTGTTCACTTGGAAGTCTCGTGTAAGAGCAGTCTGAATCAGGAGCCCATAACCCGGAGCGTACAACTCCCATACTAGGGCTATGTCATGGCATTTTTGTAGACCGAGCTATTTTTAGACATGTTTTTCCCGCGAAAAGTTCAGTTCCAGTCCGCACGCGTCCAAACAGTTAGTTATGCAAGGCTTATGATTGCCTAGCAAGGCTCCTGTGGGAGACCAAGGGTCCTGTGGGAGACTGAATTCGCGGGAAAATCAATCTAAAAATAGCTCGGTCTGTGAAAACGCCGTGACACAAAGTACAATGAAGTTGTACGCTCCGAGTTATGGGCTCCTGTCTGAATTCGGTGTACTTTCGTACCTGTTTGGGACCCTTGCCTTGACTCAGGATCCCAGCACTGTCTTCTGCAGCCCGTAAAACAGCAGTAGGTACCATTTAGACACTCATCATCATTATTACAAGTATGCTTAAGTCCCATGTGACAAATCTTCGACGGCGAGGTGAGAGGGCACTTCTTTTGGGGGTCTGCGGCTACTGAATAACGATAACAGTAACGGTAACGGTAACAGTAACACTAATGGTAGTAACAATAACTATAACAAACCTCATTGACCACTCCCCTTAAGGCGCTTTTCAGAGTAAATGAAGCAAAATAATGATACAAATGAAGATAACGTATAGTTAATAATACCAATTGGCGGGAGGCAGACCGGTTGGCGATCTACAAGGGCAGATCAGGAGTTGAACCAGGGACCGAGAACAACCCCATCCAGACGTGAGAGCGCAACTTGCACCCGGGACCTCTGGATTTCAAGTTCGGTACCCTAAATAATCGGACACTCTGCCTCCCTTAAATGAAGAAGTCACGTCATTAAAATTTGAAAAGGAAAAAAAACATTCAAAGTAGTAAGCCGATTTTTTCTGCTTTTGCCCTCAAAATTTCAGTTTATGCTGTGCAGAACCGACGAGAACTCCCACAACCTACAACATAACCGACTTTGTCGAAAAGTCACGTGCCTCCTAAAGCGGGAATACTTTGTACTGCACGTAAGCGCACTCGTTAAACTTACTAGAGGCAATATCTTGAAAGGCTGGTTTGACACATCTTGTAAAACAAGTGTTGCTGCAGCATTTCTTTCCAGGATAACAGTCGTTATCAAACTGACACTCATCGTAGTCCGCGACGCAGAATTCGGGTGGCTGGAGAATTGGACACTGGCCAGGCCTGGCGACTGACAACAACAATGGAATACAGTCGTAGGGGAGAGTTTCCAAGGAAAGTGTAGTGTTGAGTCGGTGAGGATTGGAGACTACTGAATTTGGTGACAACTGATTTGATATGCTAAATTGGCTACCATGAGGCCTCCTCCACACAATCAAATTTCATGTGGCAGTTTGTATACCAATTTTTAGGTGACAGTTTTATTTGCTTGTGTGGATGAGAAAAATTGCAACAATGTTTCTGAGGGAATACATTTCCTCAAAAATTGGCGCGTCTGCTTTTGCGTGAAATGTAAATTGCCACATGCGAAAATGTGTTCGCGTGGATGACTCGCCACATAAAATATGGCAAATATTCAAAGGTTAAAAAATCTTTTCCATGGATCCTCGGCTTGTCTTCGCGTGTGTTTCTGCTGTATGAAGTAATTTCTGGCGCACAAACAAAGAAGTATTGAGAAGTACTCGCTTACCCATACACACGGTCAAATATATTCGTCACAAAAAAGTACCCGCATAAAATCGAATCGTTTGGACGAGGCTTAAGGTGGCTCAGACTAGTTTTAACACTTTGAAGAAGCGCTCTAATAAGAACGAGTGATAATACTACAACATTTTATCGTGTAACAGCAATGTTATGGTACCATACGAAACACCAATCATCACTTTACAAGACGCGGTCATATATGACGTAACGGGTTACCGTGGCAACGGGAAAGGCCTGCAAAAACACTCTATATTTCGGCTTTCGCTGCCCAAGTCTCAAAAACTCGGTTACCCCCATTTATTATTCCTGAAACTCTGCAAAGTTTGAAAGAATTCTGCGAAGCAGATTCAAAGCCACCTTAACAAAGTCCAAAACTAAGGTGGCCCTGAATTTTTTTAACCTTTTCAGAAAGTTTCATCTTGGTCTGCTGATCACTTTTCAACAATAAAAGATGGGGGTTGCCGAGATAATTTTTTAGTTATGAGCAACTAAAGCCAAAATATTGCACGTATTTATGGAGCTTTCCCGTTGCCACGGTAACTTACTACATCACAATAATGACCACATCATCTTCAGCAATAATTGGTATTTCATATGGTACCATAACATTGCTAACACGTGATACAATGTTGTAGCCTCAATTATTCTAATGCGAAAGTCTTTTGAAAGTGTTGAAACTGGTTTGAGCCACCTTACACCGATTCAAACGCAACCTCGTTCCCAGGGCCCTATCTCTTCCTCCCTCCGTCGGGGGAACGAGGTTGATTCAAAAGTTGAGAATCAGTGGAGTGCTTTATGGAGTGCTTTCTATTTGAGAGGAAAAACCGATTAGAATTTTCCTCCAAGTGGAACAGCACCGTATTTCATCACAAGAGCATAGCTCTAATATCATGAAACAAATTATATTCAAGAGGATTTCAAATATGCCCCTTTCCAAAAGAGATCACATGAAGACAAACAGGAATACTTTCGGTAACACCTATTAATCAGAAATCCCGCTTACTCTCTATTCTGGCCGAAAAGCCGTCAGCAGCTGTGCATCGCCTCCGGCATCCATCGTAACAGCAGAGACCATCTGAGATGTAGCTGCAGTCGGAATGATTAGAACATTGGTTAAGAAGTCCTCTGTGACAAAGCCGGGATTCTGTAGGAGCTGGGCAATTGCCTGAGATTTAATAGCAAAAACAGAGATGACATTTTACTGGGTCTGGCCGTATATTACGCACCAATTAAAATAACTATTTTGCTATTAGTTTCTAAAAGCTTCTATAGTTTATTTACGCGAAAGAGCAACGCACCTTCTTGTCCTTCTTAGAGCCGCCTCATTAAGGAACTGTTCTTAGGGGCAAAATCTGCCGCCTCCGAATTAACGCCACACTCGTCAACATCAGACTGCTGCTTGTGCGGCAAGAACTTACACAGAAGTAAGTTCTCGAGCGGAGCGTACTTGAAGACATCCTAATTTGAAGAGTGTTCAAGTGAAAACGAAAATTTTCTCGTCGTTTATAATAATAATTCTCAACTTGAAATATGTGAATTGACTTTATTTTCTTGGTAGTTTTCTTTCTTGTAGTTTGGCAATGCCAACTTCATCGTTAGCTAATTGGCACCGCCCACAACAAGCGAGTGAGTCGAGCCACCAATGAGTTGGAGACGACAACAGTCACGTCTCATCACTGACTTCAGGTTCCCTCGGCGTTTACCTAATATAAGCATCACGAGGAGTGTTTTCGAGGCCGTTTCCAGGACCGTCATGCCATTTAAATTCGTGCTGTTTCATTTTTTGCCGAGTGCCACTCCGACAACGACAAAATTAATTCTACATTTCATATTATTGTAATTAGGACCAGTTACTTGTTCTCAGTTACCTTCAAGTGCACCAATTGCGGGTTCAGTGCAAACCATGTAACACGTGTTAGAGCAGCATTTTTTGCTCGTTCCTACGCAATCCCAATCAAATTTGCATTCATCAAAATCAGATGGGCAGAACTCGGATGGAGGAGAAAGAGACGGGCAAGTCCCTGGTCGAGTTTTTTCTGAGGGATTAATGAACAAACTGTGTTAAAATGCATTGTTTTCGTAAATGTGGTCTAAATACTGGGAGGAAAATGACTCCTGGACCTAAGATTATCATTAGAGAGGGAAGGAGGTGTTCGCCTCTTAAAGGAAAAGAGGGAAATGGCAGTTAACAAATGTTTCCCTGGGCAATAAGAGAAACAAGTCTGTAAAAAATGTTTTAAAATAGGAGGAAACTGCGAGGCGCAATGAATCCCAAAAAGTCTTCAAGATTCGTAAAGAAAACGAGCGCCTATGATCAAAATAAACAGACGTTTCGAGGATGCTCTCTCTTCTCTTTTTCAGTGGTTTCAAAAGCAACTCAGGGGAAGAGGGAGCACTCGCGAAAGGTCTGGTTTATTTTGAACATTAATTGGTGCATTTTACAAACCTTCAGAATATAATAACTCATTCTCATTTTCATTTTTAAGTGTTTCACGAAACCTTGTTATCAGAAACCTTCAGAACGCTTTGCAAAACGTTTGGTTTAGTCTCATCTCCTACGAGTTACGATGTAAGCAACGCAACAACCTAGGATTGCCGCTTGCGCTCTCCCTCTTTGCTTTGTCAAAATCAGGGTTAATAGCATAACTAAGGGAGAGGCAGTTTTGGACTTTTAAGCCGGCCGAATGACAAACGGTTTATAACATTTGTTGATCAACAAATGTAGCAGCTCTTGTACTACAAGTATTAAACAATGTGTCATGTCAGATTGGACGTTGAGATAGGCCCTTCAAAATGTTGAACGTTGTTGAACGCAGTTGAACGAAAATAGGGACAAGCTCTCAGATTCCGTTAAAAACGTTGCTGCAACATCGTTCGATTTCATTATCTGTTGAGCAACAAATAGAGAGAGTTAACTTTCTCATTTGCTGCCAACGGCTAACGGGAAACGGCAGGCTGCTGTTGTCATAAGACCCTGAAAATTCTCTTATTGTAGCTTATTGGTCTCCTTTTGGTACTTGCTTGATAGCTGTTGTTACTAGGCGTGAGCTAAGCTAAAATGAAACAAATTTCATTGATTTTTTGGTAAGCAGAAAATTATCGTCTGACAGAGTTTGCCGCTTCCCGCAAACGCGATGCTTAATCTATCACATGCTGCACGATGTTGAACCGTGCCGTGTCGCTACTTAAGTGTCGTGAAAAAAAAAGCGATTATTCTCGCCAATTCTGTGTCCAATCACAACAGGCATAGAAAATTAAAAAAAAAACCATACAAGTGGAATCAAAGACATGTAGCAGATCCTATCAAGCCACAATTGGGTCAACTTTTACCTCTGACGTGAATGACGTCAGAGCTTTTGGCCAATCAGTGTAATGAACCAGAACAATCGCAAAATTGCTTTGGAAACTCATTTGTTAATTGTTCCAGGCAGTTTTAAAAAGAAAAATGAAGATCACATGGTTTCGAAAATTAGAACCTATGGAAACTTGTCTTACCTTTCTTTATACTTCTACTAAACTGCGATGGGTCCTTACAGCGCCTCCGACAGCCGTCGAAACAGCAGACAGTTCCCTTTACACACGACGCGTCGTCAACGCACATGTTTCTCAACCCAATCGGACAGAGTAGGTTCACAGGCGCCTTAGGACAAGTATCTTCAAGAAATCAATGAATTAACAGTACACCCATCACGAGTGTCAAGTAAACTGCGACATCACATATCAACGACTCCAAATATTGTCAAGGCAATTGAAAAAAAAAGTCTTTACTACGCTCATTTAACCCTACGGCTAGCCAAAAAAGAATAAGTTTTATAGGCACGCAATACGTGTAGAGATAATAAGATCATTTACAAAGTTTGTGCCCAGAGCTAACAAGACCCTAGGGGAGCGTATGCTTGGGCGTTGTTGTCTTTAGATATAGGTGTACTGAAATCAGTTTCAAGAATGGTGAGTACTGTGCGCTGCATTCACGAGGTTAAAAGAAAGAACAGAGGGAATTCCCTTGTTTCACTCCTCTCCTCTGACGGCTTGGCTCAAAGTTGTCTTGCGGATTTATTTTTAAGAGACACACTACTAAATACAATCTCAGTGGCTCCTCCACCTCACTGCAGTTGCCTTTACCTAAGACGGAATACCTTAAAAATAGGCTTTGCTTATAGTGGTGCTAAAGATTGGAACTCACTTCATGAAGACACTCGATTATGCACATCTTTGTCAACACTTATAACCAAAATTAACGCTCACACTTTCTCAACATCTTGGGCGTACTATAACTAAACAAGACACCTGGAGCCGTTGACGCGAATGCATAATTTTAAGTTACTGTGAAGGCAGGCATTCGCTGGGGAGGGTCTGGTTGTAAAAAGGCAAATGAATCAGGGTAGTGAGGATAAAACCCCTAATAGATAGCAGGCAAAGAATATAATGTTACTGTACGGTAATTGGAGATTTTGGGGATTCCAGAATCAACAACGAAAATAGTTACCAAGGTAGCCCTAAGTGGTGTTTTCAAATCAAATTAAATACTTCAAGTTCAAGTTGACAGATTGGAATACCACAATGCGAGCAGTTTGAACACACGGTAAAACATATTTTCTTCGGTAAACAGCTGAGTTAAGTGTAAAACTCACTGGACTATCTTCTGAATGATCATACAACACAGTTTTACTTTTTCCATGTGAAAAAATTGCTTTCGCACGTAATACGGCGAATGAATGACCATTTCATTGACGAGTTATACTTGTCCAAAGAATATAATATAAACAGACGTCAATATTTAATACGCAAACGGTCGACCCAATTACATAGGGGTTACTCACCAGCCGGGAGGTCCGTACTGGGAAAAACTGTGCCCGAGGTCTTGGATACCTGTCTTGGTACTCAAGACAGAGAGCGCACTTTTTCCCAATACGGACCGACCTAGGCTGGTGAATAACCTTTTTGTTTTTTTCTAAAACACATCGAAAGACGTGCGAAAGACCCGAACATTTTAGGGTTGTAAGCATACAAACGATTCCACCCGCCGTGCGCGGGCCGGATGAGAAAATTCCGCCCGCCCCCGGAACCAATCAGATTGTAGGATTTGTTGAATTCCGCCCGCTCACGCACTGACAAAAAAAATAAATGTAGAATGAACGCACAAACTTTGCGAAATCCCACTTAAAGATAAATCTCTGACGCGCTAGGCAAATGTGAACAGAAACATGAGAAATATTCTGCCCAAATGAAACTTTGCAGTCTAAATACTTCAAATATACTTTGAGTATGTATACCTTCTTTGTACTTAACTTGGAAAACTTACTTGACTACCTTCTGGAAGATAATACGACGCAGTTTTCGACAATTTTACTTGTAATATGAATTAGTCACATTGGTTTTAGTGAAGGGTTATTTGTCCACACAGTGTAAACAGGCATCAAAATTACGCAAATTGTCAGCCAGGCCCAAATGTACAATATCCAATAATTTATATTTCGTGTTCTACTGAACTTACAAACTTCTTTCAATTAAAACCATTTCAGACTGCCCGGGCAAACGTGAACCGAAATTAGTTGATCAGGAAAAAGAAATCCTCTGCATGTATGAAATTGACAACTGCATTCCTCCTGACAACTGCTGTAACCACAACAAAATTTACATCACTGCATGCACAACTTGCTTTAAAAGATTCAATAAACACACTCAAACGAAGACCACATTAAAAAATGCAATGGGGCAAGTAGGACACCGGTTGGTTAATGAAGTCATTCAAATAAGTTCGATTATTCACAGTATTAATATATTCAATGACTTTAATAAAGCAAAGCAAATACTAAACAATACCTTCTCCTACAGATTTCCGCAGTTCAAAGCGTTTCAGTTACGTTATCTTCTAGTCGACTCAGCACTTCAGTATTTTTAACTCAGATATTGAGATGATTTGAAGTATCGCTTACCATTTCCGCAATGTATTCTTCACAAAAAGAGAGGGTAGCTTCGAGCTTGATATTACAGTGGATACCATTGGCCACAAAATAAAACTTAAATTGAGTTACTTGTAACCACGCGCCTCTTGTGGAAATCAGCTTAGTTGACGGGGCAAAAGTGTTTTAATTCCACTGTTTTTCGTGATATAAACGTAAACATAGGCCAAAACGACATGAAAATTAAAGGCTGACCAAAATCAGCAAAAGATCAACAGCAATAATTTCTAGAAAATACCGAAAAGACAAATCGTAAGTCAAACAAAATTACTTGTGCTTCCTGTCATATTTATCTCCGTTCCTTTGCTAAAAAATGTCCACTTGGTTAATAAGTTAATTAAGTCTTACGTTTTCTGCAAAATCAGCAAATTTCGTGTTCCTTCAGATGTTTAGCGTGTCTGTGTTCACAGGTTCAATTCGTTGCACGATGGGTATCTATTTTTACCACTCTAAGTAGCAACTTACTCTTGTATTTATGGGACCCTGCGGAAATGTTCCTGAATGCTTACGAATGAACTTTGCAATTTCTTGTTTGAGTAGTTTTTTATTGAATATTGTGAACTAAAACACAGTAAAATCTCATTGATATTGCCCAAGAAATTGATATCTGAGACAGCTTAAACACTGTGTAAAGTTAAGGCCTCAAGCGTTCGCAACAATATTAATACCACTCAGCGTGGCTGAAAATTCTAGTTGATTTGGCTTCGATTATTCCATTAACTTTAATATTATTAACTTTAATATTATTAATAATACTAATATTAATATTAATATTATCACTATCACGATCATTACTATGTATTATTATTATTATTATTATTATTATTATTTATATGATAGATAAAAATTCCATTAACGTTATACTCTGTGGGTGGGGTGGCTTAAAGTTAAATATGATGCGCTTATACATCAATGAGCGACGTTGCCTTGTGGTCTTGTAGCCTAACGTTCCCTCGAGGCCTTAACATTTGATAATGGTCTTGGTACCTGTAGCGTTTTTGGGCGGCACACATCTTCGCCGGCAGCCATCGAAACAACACACCTTTCCTGTCAGACAGTCCTTGGATTCATCGCACAGATGTTTCATTGAAAAGGTACAGCTGTAAGCTGCAGGTTCAGGACACTGCACTGCAATGAGATGCATGCACAAGGTGGGTGGTACAAAACGCAGATAAATAAGAAAGCCAGAGTGTCTAATCAACTTCCGTAATCAACATCCAACTATTTAACAGCCAAAACATAATTTTGCATCGAGGGTAAACCGTGTGGCTTGTTTATTACTTAACACAGTGATCTGTGTCCTGCGTTTTGTACTCTAACCCTGTGAGAGAAAGTGTGAACTGATGACTAAAGGAAGACAGTACATTTTCAAAAGTGCCTTAGTCAAAGAGGCAACTATCAAGGCTATTATGATGCGAAAAAATAAATGTCACTTGAGAAAACAACAGCGATTGCCTGTGACTATTGTGACTGGCAAAAGTACCTCCATTTCTTTTTGGTCCATACAGCAGTTTTCAATTGAGAGTCGAAAGTAATTACGCGATTGCTTTGGTTTTGGTTTTGGTTTACTCTGTAACTGGATAAAAAGACGAGCGAACTTTTCAACCAATCAGATGCCAAACTAAAAGCAATTGCGACTTAGTCACTCTCATTTTCCTGCGCTTGGTGCCGGCAGCGTTTACTTGCTTTGAATTCTGATTGGGTAGTAAAACCATGTCGTGAATTTCTTCGGTTTGTGATTGGCTGGACGGATTTCCTTCAGAACGTGATTGGCTGAGTCTGTAATTACTTTGGTTTTGGTTTTACGACACCGACTCGATTGAAAACCGCTCTACTTGAATCATAAACGTATCCTTACTCCTTAGGATATGACGGTACCTGCTGCCTCAGCCAGCAACTGACCCACAACATTCCCCTGCTCTGAAGCAGCTGAAGGGAGTGCACAAACCCTGTAGCATCCGTTAGAACAACACTTCCGGTCACCAACGCAGTCCCAGTCAATTAAACACTCGTCCACATCTGCCACGCACAGTTTCGGTGGCGGCAGCAACGGGCAAGTACCATTTTTCAGTCCTCCTGAAAAAAAAGCGTACGATTGGAAAAGCTTTGGGTTAACAATCAGACAGAAACTTTCTTCACCATTAAAGCAGTTTTAAAACATTTTTAACGATTTAAAGCGACGCAAGGGTTTACAACTGCGGTAGATTGCTATTTAGAAGCCACCGTACAAAGGGTTTCCGCAACGTTACCTTGTGTTGAGCCAAAACCGTCGCTGGGATCGAGGCATTTCCTTCTGCAGCTGTCAAAACAACAGTAGCTCCCATTCGGGCATTCCACGTCATTGTTACAAGTATGCGATAGTCCAATATGGCATCGCTTTGAGCTGCTGACAACCGGGCACTTTCCAGTTGCAGCTCCTTGGGTGACTAAGGATTGCGAAAGAAAGGATATATTAACAAAAACGCTAGTAGCATCTTACACACGGCTTATTTCATTCCCGTTCCCAGTGTCTGTCTTTTTGCCGTCCTTGTTCGGTTAGGGATAATAAGAGATATTGATAATATGATGCATTTATGTAGCCTTTTTCTTTTCCCCACATACTCAAAGCGCTTTACAACAATGTCAAATTAAGGTTCTCTCACTGCGTTGATCCCGCGGAAAGAGTCTCGGGATCTCGTCTCTTTAGCGACTTCGCTGCGCTTATTGTGGTAAATCCGACCATTTAGCACAATGCACTCTCATGTTATGCTGGGGAAAAAGACAGAACTACCTTCTCCTATTGAACCAACGGATGAACCCAGCGGGTCCAAACATCGTTTGACACACGTATCACTGCAGCACTTCCTCCCGGGATAACAATCGCCGTCAAATTCACATTCGTCTGCATCAGCAATGCAACCTTCGGGCTCAGGGAGATTTGGACAACGACCTGGTCTGACAGCTAAAATGAGACACCTGAGTATTAGCAGTGTTCAATTTTCAAGTCGCGTGAATACTATGGTAGATAATGATGAAAACACGAAAAAAAAATCAATTCTTCGCAATTGTGATGACGATGATGATGGTAATGCGAAGGCGACGATGATGACGATGAAGACGATGATGATGACGACGATGATGACGACGGAATGACGATTATAATGATGATGATGATGATGATGATGATGATAACGGTGACAACGATCATGGTGTTGATAATCACGAGTAAAAAAAATAAGACGAAGAAAATGACTCAGGAAAAAATACCAAAGTCAATCGGCGGCAGAGGCACAAACAATCCTTACTTTCTAGTCGGTCTGGAAATTCGTCAGCCGTAGCGCATCGTCTGCGACACCCATCAAAGCAGCATCTTCCATCCACAATATAACTGCAGTCTGAGTTATCTGAACATTGATTCGCTAAGCCTATGTGACACTTAGGAAATTTCTTCGGAGGGGGACACGTGCCTAATAGACACAAAGAAAAAACACACATTGATTACAAACAAGAGACTATGAGGTGTTACAAATTAAACAAGGTCAACTTACACTTGCGCCGTGCGACATCATTTTGATTTTAAAAAAAATCACGTAAGCTGGACAGCTTCAAGCAAGCTAGAGAAGATTAAGTGTTTAAAATATTCATTAAAAACACTCATAGAAAATTTCAAATCCCCTTTAAACTCACCGCGAGTTGTCCCATACGTTACCAGAATTGAATTCTGGAATCTCAGTGTACATTTTTTTACGAAAGTTAGAAACCGTTTGGGTCCATGACCTTGTAGTTGCCACTCTAGTTGATCGAGTGGCAACCGCAAAATTGATAAATTAAAAACATGGCTGCGTTTACAAACGAACAGTCAGTCAGCCAGCCAGCCAGTCTGAGTCATCGTTTTATCCGTATTACCATGGTGCTGACATTGCTAGCTCTCTCTCAGATACCGTGACATTGCTTCTGATTTACCTCGAATGGCAGC
>BLFK01000980.1:1788846-1809235 GCA_014634185.1 Astreopora myriophthalma | reverse complement strand
TTCGATATCTTACTGGCAGCCAGTGCAAGCTGAAAAGTGTCGGGGTGATATGACAAAACTTCGGAAGTCTAAAAATGATGCGACTTGGCTGCGCGACTTGCGACTTGGCTTGACTTGACTTGGCTGCGCTTTTTGTGGTAAATCCGACCATTTAACACAATGCACCCTCATGTTATGCTGGGGAAAAAGACAGAACTACCTTCTCCTATTGAACCAACGGATGAACCCAGCGGGTCCAAACATCGTTTGACACACGTATCACTGCAGCATTTCCTCCCTGGATAACAATCGCCGTCAAATTCACATTCGTCTGCATCAGCAATGCAACCTTCGGGCTCAGGGAGATTTGGACAACGACCTGGTCTGACAGCTAAAATGAGACACCTGAGTATTAGCAGTGTTCAATTTTAAAGTCGCGCGAATACTATGGTAGACAATGATGAAAACACGAAAAAAAAAATCAATTCTTGGCAATTGTGATGACGATGATGATGATAATGTGAAGGCGACGATGATGACGATGAAGACGATGATGATGACGACGATGATGACGACGGGATGACGATTATAATGATGATGATGATGATGATGATGAGGATGATGATAACGGTGACAACGATCATGGTGTTGATAATCATGAGTAAAAAAAAAATAAGACGAAGAAAATGACTCAGGAAAAAATACCAAAGTCAATCCGCGGCAGAGGCACAAACAATCCTTACTTTCTAGTCGGTCTGGAAATTCGTCAGCCGTAGCGCATCGTCTGCGACACCCATCAAAGCAGCATCTTCCATCCACAATATAAGTGCAGTCTGAGTTATCTGAACATTGATTCGCTAAGCCTATGTGACACTTAGGAAATTTCTTTGGAGGGGGACACGTGCCTAATAGACACAAAGAAAAAACACACATTGATTACAAATTAAACAAGGTCAACTTACACATGCGCCGTGCGACATCATTTTGATTTTAAAAAAAATCACGTAAGCTGGACAGCTTCAAGCAAGCTAGAGAAGATTAAGTGTTTAAAATATTCATTAAAAACACTCATAGAAAATTTCAAATCCCCTTTAAACTCACCGCGAGTTGTCCCATACGTTACCAGAATTGAATTCTGGAATCTCAGTGTACATTTTTTTTACGAAAGTTAGAAACCGTTTGGGTCCATGACCTTGTAGTTGCCACTCTAGTTGATCGAGTGGCAACCGCAAAATTGATAAATTAAAAACATGGCTGCGTTTACAAACGAACAGTCAGTCAGCCAGCCAGCCAGTCTGAGTCATCGTTTTATCCGTATTACCATGGTGCTGACATTGCTAGCTCTCTCTCAGATACCGTGACATTGCTTCTGATTTACCTCGAATGGCAGCTATTCCCAGCGCGGGCTCCACGCATTCTTTGAAACAGTTGTTTGAACAGCATTTCTTAGTTTGTCCTTCACAGTCCCAATCAAACAAACACTCGTGTGAATCAGAGGTACAGAGTCCTGATGGCGGCTTCAAGTCGGTTGGGCACGCCCCTGGTCGAGGAATTACTAGTAACGAAAGAAAAGACATGACTACTGAATAAAACCACAAAACCAAATGAAGACTTTTTCTAAAGGCCCCAACCTCGTTTCCAGGAGAGAGACCGTGGGAACGAGGTTGAGAAGGGGCACAGAGGAGATTCTTAAGTGTATTTCCCCTCACAGACCAGGTCAGTCTAACCGAAGAGACACTTATCGACACTTTTAGTACATCACAGTGGTAGTTTATAAAAAACGTTGAGCTTTAAGTGTTTCCACGATATTTAGTCCTGTTCCAGGGCTCTCCTATTTGAAATTAGGGGAGGTGCGAAAATCCCTGGGAAGAACGAAATGTGACACTTACATTTAAGCCACCCATCCCCTAAAACATATCAAATTTATAACGACCGGAAACGGATGCGTTAACGAGGTTAAATTTATGTACCTTCCGTGGCACCCCTATTGTTCTCGGACGGGTCCCTACAACGATCCCGGCAGCCATCGCTACAACATAATGTTCCTGCCACACACTTTGTTTCGTTGCTACATGTGTTCTGAGAATTAAGACAGACCAGACTTGTCGGCGGCTTGGGGCAAGCATCTGAAACGAAGTAGAATCGAATGTATCTTTATATTTGAGCAACGAAAGTCCTGACGAGGAGATAGAGGAGTGATTAGACCGAGGAGTGGCAGGGGGAGATGGTGCGGAAATAAAAGTTACCAGAGCGCGGCAAGAAGTTTGACGACGTATTTATTTGCTAGTGAGGTTGGCATAGTCGGAAAAAAGCGCGGGTTCTACTTAAAAGGCCTTCCGATTACTAAGGATACCCTATACTCCTTTGCCAGGTTGTTCGAAGCGGGGTTAACGCTAACCCTGGGTAAAGTCCGATCAAAACCTACAGCTTGTCATGGTATTTAAGCCGGGTTAGTGCTAACTTTACTTCGAACAACTTGGCCTTGATCTACACGAGATTCGTGGGCGCTTAGTGAGGGTCTATTATACTCTGGAGATCTGGACACAGTTGCTCGAAGCAGATTAGCGCTAACCATTGGTTAAGTAGTATCAAGATCAATAAGTCGTTACACCTCGATTGAAAAGGATCATCTGGGTGACTGGAGTCCTGAGAAGGACTGTTGTTGTTGACTGACGTTTCGACAACCTGTGCGGAAGCCATCTTCAGAGTCAGGTGATCGATTTTAGTCAGTTGAAAATTCCAAAACCCTGCTGAGCGATTCGATTGGTCAATATATAAGGTAGCCGTTAGTAAACCCGTGATGTGATTGGCTCTGAAGACATGAGCGATGATTGTTTGGTTATGTAAATATAGTACAAAGGGAGGGGGGGATGAGTTGGCTAATAAACATGCATAATGAGCTACTGTTCTCGGTTGAGTAATCGTTTGTAAGGTGCGGGCAGAGGTTGGCAGCGATTTAGGGTAGTTTGTTCTAAGTGAGTAAACCAGCTTTCGAGTGTAATTCGTTGGTAGTAGTCGGTACTGAAAGAAATGACTATGAAGTAGTCGGTACTGTAGGTAACGCAGGTAGCACAGTCCCCTTCGATAGTGTGGCTTCTTTTCAAGTGGTGTTAGACGATGTTGTTGTTGAGGTCACCTTTTTTAGTAGCTCGTTTGTGTTCGTTTAGTCGCGTGGTTAAGGTTACTTCCCACCTTCGCGGGTGCCCTTCGGCAAAAAAATCGTATGCGCACCAGTTTAAATGAAACCCTAGCAAACCATATATCATAAGAAAGCTTAATAAACGTACTTTATGAAAAAAATACAATTTTAGCAATGTTTTCTTTCAGCAGGTGTCAGGAGCTGGTAAGGCGTGAAACGACCGAGGGTTCTTCTATTGAATTTATTGGCTATTGGATCCCACAGAACGAGCAAAATGGCTGCACAGTCTTGTTCACAAGGCATCAATCAACAAAAGTGTCTCGGGCTTTTTCAATATTCTGATTGGTTGTCTAGACATCCACATCTAAAGTTGAAGTAGCTAAAAATGTGTGAGACCTGTTGCGTAAATGGACGCCACGCCAAAAATATGTTAAATATCAAAATTTCCCGACACACTTTTGTTGATTGATGCCTTGTGAATAAGACAGTGCAGCCATTTTGCTCATTCTGTGGAATCCGATGGATGATTAATTCAGTAGAAGAACCCTCAGTCATTTCACGCCTTACCGGCTCCTGACGAAGGACAACATCGTTAAAATTGTATTTTTCTCATAAAGTACATTTGTTAAGATTTCTTATGATATATAGTTTGTTAGGGTTTTATTTAAACTGGTGCATGTACGATTTTTTGCCATAGGGCACCCGTGAAGGTGGGAAGTAACCTTAAGTTCCTGCCGGTCTCACCGATATAAGTGGCCTGGCAGTCGGAGCATTTGATCTAGTAAATTGCTCCCGGTCTATTTTCAGGTTTGTCTTTGTCCTTAACAATAGTGAGTAAGCGTCGTGAAGTCAACATGGGTTTGTGTGCAACACGGACCTTGTAAGTTTGCTGAATGCGTGCCATGGTTTCGGAGCTCCCTCGTATGTAAGGTATGGTGGCTGTGGTGGTGGATAAGTTGTTAGAGCTGTCGTTGTCTGACGTAAGTATTGCGTTTGATGAAGTCTGATGTATAGTTGTTCTTAACAAAAACAGTGTTCAAGTGCTTGATTTCGTCCGTCAAACTGTCGTGTGAGTCGCAAACAATTTGTGCTCTTCTTGTCGAGGTTTGTACAGTAGTCGCTTTGTGTGAAGTAGGATTGTTATACATTTGGTCGAGTAGTCTGTCAGTATGTGTTGGTTTCCTGTAAACAGTGCACATGGTTCGTAGGGTGTCGTTTTCGCGTGTTACCAAGCAGTCTAGAAAGGGTGTCTTACCCTTCTCTTCGATCTCCTTGGTAAACTGTATGCTAGCATTCTGTTTGTTCAAGTGTTTGTGGAATTCGTCGATTTTGTTTTTGTGTACAGAAGTGATAGTATCGTCAACGTAACGTAGCCAGAAAGGGAGTGTTTCACTGTAAGTTGCTAGGGCCTGTTCCTGGATGTTTTGCATGACTATTTCAGCCACGACAACGGAAACAGGGGAGCCCATAGCTGTTCCGTGCGGTTGTTCCGTACGGTTGTGCGGCTTCAGTCGTAATTTTGCGGCGGTTTACGGTCAAGGAATTACTGCGCGATTGCGGGAACTGATTATAACTTTATCAGGCGGTTTCCGGTTTTTGCGTGTTTGGCGACTGTTTTTCGAAAAGGTTTATAGCAGATTATAGGCGGTTTCGATCTTAAGGAGAAAACGAAAGCGTTTGAGGTGTCAGAAGCCATAAAGGGGCTTTCGGTCTCAAAGAGAAAATGAAAGCGGTTCGCTGCCTGAAAAGAACAAAATAAGGCGGAGGCAGACCCTCCTTTGTCACATTAAACAACATTTTTGAACAAAAGTTGTCGAGATAAACGCCACTCGATTGCGCGCTTATTTCTTCACCTTGTTGGAGGAAAACACGAGTTGGAGAAATCCGATTCACTGGCCAATCTTCCTCAATCCAATGTTGTTTGAGGGGTCGACAGAATTCTTGATAGCAACTGTTATACTGGACACACATAATCCGTCTGGGACGAAATTAAACAAACGGTTTTAGTGAGCCTGTTAAGGTTGTCTGTTTTAAAGACCTAACATGCGTCAAGACGAATTATCGTGGCAAGTGGGTCTTCAAAGACGCACCAAAGTGGATAGTGTTTTAAGTCTATACTAAACGATCTCCACAGACGCACTCCTTTGCTCAAGTTCGTCCGAGATGGATTATGCGTCTCCAGAATAAAAGCGGCTGAAAATAGTGCGGGAGCAAATTGTTGAAAGGATTGACACTATAAGTCTGCATGCATAAAGGTGATGTTACACGAGCCGATTTCTAACGCCGATTTTTAACGCAACGTTGTTGCGTTAAGAGTTGTCTCGTGTAACATGGCGCACAGGGCGATTTTTAACGCAACATTTTGTTGCGGCAACATGTTGCAGGTTTTTGAGAGCGATTCAAAAACATGCAACATTGTTGCCCGAATTTTGTTGGTGTTGGCGCGTGTAACACCCCCGCCGCTGACTTTTAACGCAACATCGTCCCAGAATGCACCACGGAGAACCGAAACTCATTGTCCGCCATATTTGTTGCCCGGGATTTGTCGAGCAGGAGCCTGGGTTCAAATGTTGTGAGCAGTGTTGCGTTAAAAATCGTCTCGTGTAACATACCGTTGCCGCAACAAAGTTGCGTTAAAAGTCGTCTCGTGTAACATAGATTAAAAATCGGCATTAAAAATCGGCGTTAAAAATCGGCTCGTGTAACATCACCTTAAAGTTGCTCGACAACTTTTTTCCAAGATTTGTTGCAAGAAGTAATGGATTGAAATGCCCAAAATAATCAACGTGACGAAAAAAAAAAACCCATGAACACCTGACGAAGGAGCGGTAGGTGAGGAAACAGAACAAAAGCGTATTGTAAATTTCACCAGGATTACCACCAAATTGAACGTTTCGTGACATGGTGCGGGCTTATCGCGTGACACGTGCAACCGTATTATTTTACACGTGCGAAATGCGGCACGTGTGTTATGGGAAGAGAAAATTACCTGGTGTCTGGGCAGCAGCATTTAGGAGGACAACAACGAAGACAAGGGAAGCAATGAATGTCTTCATGGTGTCTCAAATAAGCTGAAAGAAACAAACATCAAGGAGAAGAAGATGAGACATTTCTCTCCACCTGACCTTCGGTTGCTGTATTGAATATTAAATGAATTAACAAACAATTTGTTATGTATTTGTATTTTTCGTCCGAAATTTTTTTTGTTTTAAGTTTGTTTTGTTTTGTTTGTTTGTTTGTGTGTGTGTGTGTGTGTGCGCGCGCACGCGTCATCTGTGAAGTAAGAGACAAAAACTGTTGCTGCTGATCGAAAACAGCGAACACAGGTCGTGTCCCTGTGTACGCGATCCACTGGAATTTTAATTAAAGGGGCTATTAATAATAGTGGGAGGGCATACCTGAGTTTTAAGTCGTGTATACCTCAAATCTAGACAAAGCATTTACGTTTAAAGCCCATCACTGCATTCCAAAATGACCCAGATGGAAACATAAGATCTCCCGTTTCTTAATTAGAATTACGAGCAAAGTTCAAATTTCGCACGTACCAGGATCGAACCATAAGAATCTTTGATTCGTTTAAGTGAAATGCAGTTGTCCTACGACGCGAAAACCCTAAACTTCAAGATTAATACACAGCTTGTTAATTACCAGGCGCGACCCTGTGTTTCTCTTTCGGTATTCAGTAACAATCACCTCCCGAGACAACTGGGGCCATTGTTTTCATTAGGTGAGCAGTGTCTTAAAGAACCCCTCACGCATCAAATTAGGAGTAAATTCTGACACACCGGGTCTACGTTACAATATTATTAGGAATCCACTAATATATGACAACAGTAGTTCATCTTTCGGCAGTCAAAGGAATTAGCCTTTTCGCATGTATTGCAACGTCCCCGAAAAATAGCATCCGCCGGTCCACTCAAGTCGAGTCGGTCATCGCATACGTAGTGGGTTGTTTGGAACGTGAGCATTAGCCTCCGTTTGAGAAATAAAACGTGTCGTTTATCGTCTCAAATGTAGCTATGTCTAACGTACATGTTTCTCCTCAGGAGCAGGCCTTTCTATACTGATTTTAGCACTCTAAAAGTCGAGTGCAGTCTCGCCGGATTAATTCGTACATAAAGAGTCGGCTTGATGAAAATTCTTTAGAGCTCTGCAGTTATTTCAGTACCATATTTTAGTACCATATTTTAGTTGAACGGAAGAAGACATAAGACTGTCAAAATCAATCAGGCTTATCATTTCAGTCTACCTTTGGCAACTCTCGCAATTTCTATCCAACGAACATATAAACACTACCAAAATGATGAATATTAAACGACCCAAGTCAAGCGCGCATTTCCCAGGGATACTGTTTAAGTCGATAAAATTATCGTTTCTTACTTGCGTACCTCTCGAGATGGCTCCGAGTTTTTAAATTGGTTACAAGGGTCCTGTTTGATTTTGAGAAACAATCTGGCTTCACTAGCTTTCTCTCCAAGTGACTGCTTATCAAAGGTTAAGTCTTCAAGTAGGATATTCTGAGCAAGTGACACATTGCCCACATCCTGCAGACCAAAGCTTGTAATTCGATATTTTGCACGATCGATTATTTCACTTCTGCTTATGAACAGCATGAATGATTTTTGTGGCACACGACTGTCGGTGATTATTTTCCGGCCCACGCCCAGTCATGATTTTTTGCGGAAGTGGCTGGCACCGTTTGCTACAGCTGCTGCATTATTTTACTGGCCTTATGCCGAGTCCCTGGGTGTGTCTAGTTAGGGGGCGGATGACGGCTGGAGGCGCGTCTGTGACGTAATAGCAACCTCGTTCCCAGGCTCTCTCTTTTCCTCCCTTGTGGTCGAGGGTTAGTATACGGTAGATAACATCGGGTGAAACTAGATCACTAGATCAATGACCAGTGGTCGCAGTGAAAACAAATGGTTTGCTGGGTGTTGCCATTCTGGTTCTACCCTATTGTATATAATAAACTCAGATCAATTCTACGCTTGCTTTGATTGGTTCTCACTTATGATCTATTACAGGACAGACTCGTAGATGACGTTATCCACGCGTGATTTTGTATTGTTTTTGTACATTTTGTCTCGTTGTTATATAAAACAAATAGACTCCATGTTGCCGTGCGTCTGTTCAGTAATAGGTCACAGAAGACGTCAAATGTGGTAAGAAAATCAGTGACACACTCGGCTATAGCCTCGTGTGTTACTTTTTTCTATTTCTTGTGCAAGAGCTGCAACATTTGTTGAACAACAAGTTTTAAACCGTGTTTCAAAGGCGCACCATTCTTTTCATTTTCGGTTTCTGTAACAACAAGGCAGCCGTGCGTAAGAGTAAAAGAATACCTTTCGATAAAATGTAACCTGAAGCAAAAACACAATCAGTCAACGCTTTTTATCGATTCAAGTTTTTACGTAGTTGAAATCCACCAACATGCTACACGAATTCTGTAATCTGATTGTCTCTAGCTCTACTCACTATCTATATCGGCTACGAGTTCGAGTTTTCTATGAGTCGATAGATTCACGGTAGAAAGAAATTGCTCACGCTCCCAAAAACTTAGTTCACGGCAAATAGAAATAGCTAACGGAAAAAGGAAATAGCTCACGGCAGCTCGCGATGAAAGGAAAAATGCCTAAGGGTTGGGTCGAGTTTTCTCTGTTGCGACGCCGTCTTGAAACACCAGAAGGGTGATCGACAGCATAATGTTTTGCTGTAACTGGTCGTAACTGCGGGCAACAGCTGCGGGATGGGGACAGGTTTTTCTCTCACTGTGGCCAAGGTTAGGTATTTCAACGGCTTTATCACTTGTTATTGGCAGAAAACAGATTTTTGACGCTTTCCGTTCTGTTCACGAACGAAGGTCCCTGAGGACGCGACGCTGTTTTCACTTTAAGATATCATCTCTTGGTAAGCCTCATTAAAAAAAAAAAAAAGGGAATGATATCTCGCTTTCATATACCTGATGTTAATTGATAATCCCGGCTATAGGCTCTTTGAACAATCTTAACCTAGAATCTTGTACTTTAGGTATGACCTTGAAAACTCCTAATAAATACCTTCTAAAATGCACTGCAAGCTATTGTAGCGTGCCACTAAACCCCAAAAAGGATACCGAAAGACGGGGTTCGATCATTCTGTATTTTTATCTTCCACAACAACAACAACAACAACAACAACAACAACAACAACTGTGTATGCCTTACAGAAAACCTACAGGCGCATGCGTTACACAATTGCCCCCCCCTCCCTCCCTGCACGTAATGAGCACTCTCCTCACTGCCTCAAGATGTCCTGAAAAAAGCTACAACTAACACAACTGTCGACCCATCTGCTTGGATAGTACACAGTTCCTGTGCCCCTGCGCACGAGCACTATTCAATGTGACCTACTACACGGAAAGTCAAAAAATGTTCTTCCTCAGTCTTTCCTCAGTCAAACACTAAGGGTTCAGTTCAAATGTCATTCGACCTTAGCCTACTCAATTAGCACAAAGTGTCTCCATAGTTTTTGGAAGGGACCCAATTAGTTATCAACATGGTGACCCATTCACCAAAATGTTTTGGGGCCCTCACTCTTCTTCTTCCTTGGCCCCTCAGTCATTCTTCTGTCGCTCTCTCCGGAAATTGGACCTCTTCATTAGCCACCTCCGCACCAGCGTCCCCACGAGGTTATTTAGCTACACCATCAGTAACACTTCCAGTGTTCGACGAACAATCCTGTCACTCCGGCTGGTCACCAATCCCACCGCTTGCTACCTCCTCCCCTGAGAGTTCTGAATCCCTTGGTTCGCCATCATCAAAAACCATCCGCTCTGCAACATCTTGCGGAATGTTGTGGTCATTCGGAGGGGCGGGGGCACGAACTGATAAGCAATTCCTAAGATGTGGCCCAGATACGGCTTCATCCGGTCAGAATGTACCACCTTGGGCCCGGCTCTCTGTGGCTTTTGGATACGATAAACAACATCTGATAAACTACCATCGACGAGGTATGGCCCCTCACAAGGACAGTCAAGTTTGGGTTTCTTCCTTTCGGGACGGATTCATGATAGCCGATCTGAGTGGATTTCAACTACTGTACATAAAAAACTTGCGACGATAAAAATCGTTGAATTGGTTTTTGCTTCAGGTTACATTTTATCCAAAGGCATTGTTTTACTTTTACGGACGGCTGCCTAGTTGTTCCTACGGAAACAGAAAAGGAAAAGTGGTAAGCCTTTGACACACGGTTTAACACTTGTTGATGAACAAATCTTGAAGCTCTTGCACAAGAAATGTTGAGAAGTGTGTCATGCTGTGTTGAATGTTGAAATAGGCCATTCAGAATGTTCTTCAACGCAGTTGAATTAAATAGAGTTGCCGGAATGTCGTTCAACATTTGTGGAGCAGCAAATGTGGCACAATGTTGTGCCTTGTATCACCAGCCGGTAGGGACTGTTGATCATATCCTAGAAATTGTTGATTGGTGGGACTTGTTATGATCAGAGCTATTTATTTATTATTTATTTTTATTTTATTAGCTTCGCCAAGGCTTTGCCTTTGCCAGGGTTACCGCAACAGCGTGAAGCCAATTACTGCGGGCCCATATAAGGTCAGACCACAACACCGGGTAAACCGTGCCCTACTCTTTTCGAATAGTGTGTAAGTTCTTTAACGTTCCACAGAGTTAATGAACAAGGGCTGTGAGACGGGACCTCCGGCTTATCGTTCGTATATGAGCAGTGGTATAGCAGCTTTCGTAAGCTTGTAATTCTACTGGCCTTCTGGTGTATCAGCAGCTATTGCTTTTAGGGTGAGATGCATTGTTTCTCTTGTTAGTGTTATTGTTGTGTGGAAGGGTAACGAACCAATGATGTGAGACGTTGCGAAAGCTGCTACATGGCTCTATATGAGAAGACTAGAAAGTCTAACCATATCCAGATGTAGTTACAAAGGCAGTGTTGGTCCGGTCCGGGTTCGAACCGCGACCTCCCGCATAGAAGTCCAGTGTGTTGTGGACCGAGTTAGCCGGGAATAAAGACCGATTCAACCGGATTGAACCAAAGGTATAAGCGTTTATTCTTTCCTCGTGTCTCGCGTTCTTCGCTCTCACAGTAAGGCGTTCTTGTCTGAGGGGATCTGGGTTCTAAAACACTACACTGTGCACTCTCAATTGAGCCAACTGGTCGGCGGTCAAATAATCTCCATGAGCTATGGAGGCTCGTAGATATCGTTAATCAATCCCAGGAACAATTGATGAGGGATAGAGATAAGAGGCAGCATGTGGACGAATAACTTAAAAGACAAGAAGTTGATTAGCAACTGTATGGTATACTGGCATGAGTTATACAAAAAAGGAAAGAAGGAGAGAGAATATAATGATGCAGCTACCTCCTTCTTTACCTTCTTCTCGTTTCCAGAAACGCCAGGCGTTCCTAGGAGGCTGGGCACAGTCTTCTCGTGTCCAGTCTTCGTACCCCACCTGAGTCTCTCGCGTCTGTTAAGTTCTAAGCCTCTCGCAAAACCCGCAGTGGTGCGGATCGAATGTATGGCGTCTATCTGATTTTCTACAAGCCGTAGGATTGATCCTAACAGGTCTAGGGCTGAGAAAATCAGAGAGAGAAGAGAAGGAAAAAACAGCTCAACTGGGAGTATTTTGGTCAACTTTGTTTTGGATTGGGAAATAGCATCCATCGAATGTTAAGTTCCGGCTTTGTAGTTACTGGGACCAGACAAGGATTTGTAAAGTCGTTTTTACGTATTGTCCATTCACCATGAAACTTCGTGGACACCACGTTTTTTTTCTATAAAAGATAAATTTACCTTGTGGCAGTTCGGGAATGAGGAGCTGTTTGACTCTGATAAGTAAGTTCAAGCTTGTTTCCTGCGTTAAGTAACTGAGTCTTTAGTCACTATGGAAGTTTAAGCTTATGTAGTTTAGACAGAAGCTCGGACTTGTTGCTTAGTTGAGTGCTTTTCAAAGTTGTTTCTTCAATAGCTGTTTCTTATAATCTTAAGACGCACAGCTTTTGCAGAAGTTTATCTCGTTTAGATAAGCTCAAATGACTTATTTGCGGCTTAGTTGAGCACATTTGAACACAGGTAAGCCCAGGCCATGCAAGTGACCAGTTTAAAACAGTAGCTGTGAGAGGGATTTCGGCAGCGTCCAAATTTCACACGAAGAAAGCACTAGCTTGCGAAAGCTGTGAATTTAATTTCAGGCTTCATTGCCACTTTAGATTGAATCTTTATCAAAGAACCTCAATATTGGGATCTGAGGAAATCTAGACACTTGTAAATTCTTGTAGAATGGGGATGAGATGAAGCGATACCACTGCAATTTTCACAAGGTACACTCTATTTGCATAATTCTCACTGCACTCAAAGGAACATAAATTAAGTTTATTCAGGAATTTGCAGTCAGTCATCTTGCCTGTGTAATGTTCAAAAGGTGCTTAGTGCTATCCACCAGAATAATTCACTATTCAGTGGATAAGTGCTAGGCTAGCAAAAGCAATGTTTTATCCAGTGGATGGTGAATATAAGGGTGGATAGCACCCACCCTTGGAACAACTGGGGCCCGATGAATACACATGCTCGGATATTAGCAGTAGAAATGAAGTGGAAGTAGTAAACTACACACTGAGTTACTTGTCACAACATAACTGTATGAAAAACCTGAATAATGTACCTTATAATCCATCAAATATTTTCGCTCGCGCGCGATTGGTCTAAACATGTCACGTGACCGAATATTCCCCAGCTAAAACTGGGGAATATCCGAGAATATTCCCCAATTTACTAAACTGCGCGCATTGCAAAAAAGATTTGAAGGATAATAAACACAATAGCCTCCATTTGACGCGAAAATATGCTAACCCTAACCCTAGCATATTTTCGCGTCAAATGGAGGCTATTGTTTATGTATACCACATACAAAAAACCACTTTGAAACACTATGCCAATATTTTGGAGGGTAGGTGCCATAGAGGTAGCAAGGGAGGAGACAGCACTCTCCTCAGCAGCAAGAAGGTCACCATGGCAACCGAGCCACAGCCCACCTCCCAGGCACCTGTCAACACATCACTGAGAGAAACCAGTGTGTGGAGTATATATACTTACCCCAAAATATGGGAGGGAGGGAGGTTAAAAAAGCAAGCAAGCAAAAAAGCAACACAAGCCAAAGCACATGGCAATGCCCCTGCAAACCTCCGTGGAACCCCCCAAGTATCCCAGGCAACACCACTGCATTGGCTTGGTTTTAACTTTGCCTAAATTATATTTAGCCTCATAAAAAAATCACTCCCTATTTGTGGTAAAAAAAAAAATGTGGAAATGTATTCCCCATCTATAATGCAGTCGGACTAGACCTTGACTGAGGAAGAGGTACTCGTAGACCACCCTTAAAAAATTAAATCAGAAAGAAAATCAAAGTTAACAGTAAGACCGACTGACGTACAATGGGTAACATCCCCTGAAAAGCCAAAGTAGGGCTCTACCAAGATCACATGACAAAACGCAAGTCTCTCAATCATTCCCTCAAAATGTTAATTGCTGACTAATGAGTTCCCACGTCACTCATTCAACCATCAGAAATTACATTTTCTGATTTCTTAGTTTACTTGATCTGCACTGTAGTTAAGCTCTTCCTTCATGTCATCCCCCCTTCTGTAATTCTTGCTTTGCATGCATGTGATCAACAGCCATGAATTCTTAACTAACAGTAATGCAACTAAAGAAAGTGTTTCAAATGTCATTTCACAGAGGTTTGTACATACTAAGGGTTGTCATACTTTCAGCGGGTACAATTTGCTGGTAAAAATAGGAATATGTAGGGAACATAGGGTCCCAGAGGCTCCCACAGTGCCGTCTACTTTCTTAAATTCTCCATCTACTTGAAATCTTTTTGACAACCCTGGATGCCAAGTGAACATGGCTGCTGTTTCTTCATTCAGGGATGCCAACGTGGCTGTAATGATGTCAAATTACCAAAAGCATTGTAAATGTAGACTCCAAAGTAATGCAGCACTACAGTTTCTTCAGAAACTTGTCATCCTTGAAGTTTTGTCAACTCTAATCTGGGTTAATTTAATCAATTCATTGCTATTGTAGCTTGCCATAATTTATACGTTTTCTTTAACTTATCCTGGGGTAAATGCCAATGACCTATGAAAACAGGTGTTTAAAAACAGAACTTTGAACGATATTTTCAGGTTAGCACTATTGTTTGCACAGTGATTGTTGATGAGCACTTGCTGTCTTCTCAGGTTTTGTTTCTCCTGTTTTTTTAATACCATCACAGGTTTCTCTTTATCATGTCACGAGAAGCCTCTACACAAGCTGCATTGCACATTACTCTTCTAGGTAGCGAATGGAATTCATCAGCTGGGGGTTTGTCGACGTTAAACAGGGAGCTTGCAATTCATTTGTCACAGCATCCTGAAGTGAAAGTCTCCCTCTTGGTCCCTGAGGGTGCTTGTAAGGATGAAGACAAAAAGGAAGCACAGGGTTATGGGGTAACTATTCTCGATGCAAGTAAACACCCAGGGTATAATGAACCTCTTGACTGGTTAAAATTCCCACCTCAGGATCACAGAATGGATGTAATTGTTGGCCACGGTGTGAAGCTGGGCCGACAAGTGCAGGTTATTAAGGATTATGCCAGATTTCAGGGATGCAAATGGGTTCAAGTGGTGCATACAGCTCCAGAAGACCTCAGCAAATACAAGGGTTATGCGAATCCTATTTCAAAAGGTGAACAGAAGCACTGGGATGAGGTTGGTCTGTGTGAATGTGCTGACCTTGTTGTACCAGTGGGACCAAGGCTTGGAAAGGCTTACTCTTCCTATTTGCAAGGATGTAAGAGAGATGGGGATGTTTTTGAAATGATTCCAGGTCTTTTTGACCGGGAATTTGGGGATCTAGTGCAGGTGGCTAAAAGTGAGAATGATGATTTCAAGGTGTTGTTATGTGGCCGTGGTGATGTGGAGGACTTTGAGTTGAAAGGATACAATATTGCTGTTGAGGCATTCACCGATCAGAGGTTGAAAGGGAAACGTTATCATCTTGTGTTTGTGGGTGCTCCTGATGGAAAGCAGGATGAGGTCAGGGAAAGGCTTCTAAGGTTTGGTATTACTGATGAGCAGCTGACAGTGAGAAAGTTTGTCCAGAACCGGACAAAAATGAAGGATTTGCTATGTGAGGTCGATCTTGCGATCATGCCATCCAAATCTGAGGGATTTGGTCTTGTTGCCCTTGAAGCCTTGTCAGCTGGTTTACCAGTTTTAGTGGGGAGTAATTCAGGTTTTGCTAGAGCAATAGAGAACATTCCCCTTGGAGCTTACAGTATAATTGATTCAGTTGATCCTGCCAGGTGGGCAGAAGCAATTGAGGGTGTCCGAGTTAGGCACAGAGTGCGGCTTGAAGAAATCAAAGTACTGAGAGAATTTTATGACAAGAAATACCGTTGGAAGGAACAAAGCCAAGCACTTATTGACAAACTATGTACAATGGTTCATGGTAAGGATTTATTTATCCCTTTTTTGTTTGTTTGTTTTAGTTTCTAGTACCTAATGACTTGGCTTAGATGGAATTTTTTTGTCATTTGGGCATACATTGTATTTGATTGGCAGATTCTTTCAAAGTTCCTGATCCCCATCTCCTCATTCTGTTACGAGGTATTCCAGTAGGATCAAGACCATAAAATTGAAATTCAGAAAAACATTTTCTGTGAATTAGTCTGGCATTGCTGTAATTAAGTATACACACGATGTAGGAATCAGAGCAGCTATATAATATTAATTAGAACAGACAAAAAACTGTAAGTATTAATGCTGACCATCTCGAAGTTTCTGGACCTGTCACAAGTTTCAGGAAAAAAACAAAAACACCACAATTAACCACAAATGATTTAAACAACCAGAACAAGAGTACTGGTACATAAACAAGAATTTTTCAAAGCATTTTCATTAACAACAGGTGATATTATTCCAATTTCTAAACGTATTGTACTTGCTCATGTAATAAAAATGTTCTAAACAGTTCCAAGTTGAGATTGGCAGAATCCTCCTATGATCATGTGAGTAATGTTTTGTCTCTTGATCTCAGAGACCTCTTCTGCCCAAGCTCCAGCACCAGGTGACACAAGCAAACAAAAACCTGACCTAACAAGAAGGCCACAGCTTATTGAGGAAGAGGTAGTAACTTCAGGCAGAGGAAATGCAACAACACTGGGCAAAAGAGTCATTTCAGAATCCACCTCTGAGCATGGTACACTGACATTTTACTCTCTGCTTGTGACAAGAACATTGTCATTTTATGCAATGTGTGTGAAAAGTGGTACCTGCTTATAAAGAGAACCAACTCATAATTGATTTTGACTTGAAGAAGAGAAGTTGAAAATCTCTTTCAAAATGAGGAGCATCAGAACTGGCTTCTCAATAATTAAAACTGGTTTGAAAGTACAACAAAAATGTTGAAGCTGTCCCCATACATTGCCCCACTTTGCAAGCTATAGTTGTTCTTGGCTATCGACTACTGTGTCTTTTTTTACAGGTCCTGATACAAGCAAGATTGCCAAAATACAGAGACCAGAGGTCCCTGATGAGCAAAAATGTAAAACCAATGAAGGGAAGAATGCCTCAAGAACATCAAGAGATGAACTTTCATTGAGGGAATTTGGGGGTAAGAGAAGCATCCAGGGATGTATGAAATTTTAATCATTGATTGTTAATTCCAGTCATGCTGCATAAGGACTGTATTAGGGTGTATAGTAACCTTAATGTAACCTTAATGTTATGAGACAATTGCTTAAATTGTCCAGCGAGTGTGAGGATCATTTCGTCAGTTGATTTCTAAACCACACTTCATAATCATTTCTTTCATAATCATTTCTTTCTTAATGTTATGTGTTATGAATTCTGCCCCTTTCCCTTTACTTTGTTTGCTGCACACCTTAAGCTGTTCATGTTGTAATTCTGGCATATCTTTACATCAACATACTTAGGTATGCAAGGGTGTTTAATTGCCAAACACTTAGTAGTTAAGTTTCAAGAGTGAGTGAGAATATTATTCACACAAGGAGCAGGGAAGTCATGATAGTACTGACCAGAGACAAATTGCCTCTCACTTTCAGATTTTATGCATGACCCGAAATGTGCTCAGTGCTCCTAACAGGAGAAATTGAACCTATGACCTGATTACTAGTTGTAATGTTCTACCACTGCACATGGGAGCTAGGCCATTAAGCTAGGTTCAGATGACAATTAAATTATACATACGACTAGGACTAAATTATCGATAGGTAGCATTCAGCATTCTCTTGTAGTGAAGGAAATGCTGAATTTTCAACTCTTGTAACTGAACAAAGAGAGGTGAATTTATCGTATTTATGGATGTTAGGTCTTGTCCCAACCTGCACTATTGTCTTTTCCACTTTTCAGTTTCTTCTTAATCTCAGAAGGTGGTATTTCTAATTCCAGTATGATGACAATTTGAGAGCCACATCTTTCACAGATGAAATCCTTTAACTGTTCAAAGTTATTGTTATTAATTTATTATGCCTTATTTGATTTTCAGACACTCTTATCAGGCTTCTAATCAGTGCCCCAGGTCTAACAGAAGAACAGCAGAAAGTAGTTTATGAAATTTTAGCGCTTCAAGTGCAAACTTTTGTGAAATCCCACGACCATTCCACCAATGATCTTAAAGGAGTGGGAGCCTTAACAGAACGTATAAAACGGTTTTACAATGTGGCTCTGACAGCTGTCAATATGGGCTCCCTAGAGATCATTGTGGATTGCCCCACCTTAGAGAGTCTTGAGCATCTTTGGAGTGACTATCACTCAGGTGACCTCAACAAAATGGTTGAGAGGTACCTTGTGACTGATGAAATCAAGGAGAAACTCAATCTGGAGACAATCCTATTTACGACAACCATAGAAGAGAAAAACTACTTGGAGTGCAGGATGGTGCTCATGGAACTGGCAGGTGAATGAATGTATGTCCAAGATTGACTGCATGTGTTGTTCAATGAGTACTTTATATTGAGATTATTTATTATTTGACTGAGACGATTTGTGGACGGACTTTGAGATAATGGTGACTTAAGGGAGAATTAATTATTGTTTAGTTTGTAGTGCTATTCTTTAATCCTTCCTTTCCACCATACTCTGTGAAAGTTGAATGTGCTTGAGTTTGTGCTGCACTGTTCATGAGCCAGTGCACCTATATGCACACATTTGTACTCTTGTGAAAACATATTCAGCCAGCTGAACAAGCGAGAAGGATTTCTTGAACAATTTGACAAATTGGAACAATGGGACCATCGAACAAACAGAACAATTTGCCCATGGAATGAATTGATTGGATACCTAGAATTTCTCAATTTTTTCTGTCTATTTTTTTTTTAAATTAATGCCTTAATTTATGTATCCAGGAGAAGCAGCCAGCCCTAATTTGCAGTGTCAACAGGGTACAGTGGAGAAGGGAGTGACCACAAGTACAGATGATGCACAAGAAGTAGGTTTTGTCAATTAATCAATCTATTTATACATGTTGTTTGATGTATTAAATACTGGGCGGCTAATAAGCTGATGTATCAATATTTCATTCATTTAACAGTATTCTCACAGCTGCATTCAGGGAGGCAGCTTAGGCAGGGGTTAACTTGTAAACCGGGGTCATTCAGGACACACTGAAAAGCTGTTTTCAAATGAAATAAAAATCATGGGAATACACGGGCTAGTTATAGAGCGGTTTTAAACGGAGTGCTGTAAAACCAAAACCAAAGTGACTGCAGAGACAGTCACATTCTCAAGGAAATACGCTATTCAGCCAGTCACAAATTGAAGCAATTCGCGGCCTGATTTTAATAGCTAATCAGAATGCAAATCCCACGCGAAGCATGGGAAAACGAGAGTGACTAAGTCACTATTGGTTTTAGTTTTGCATTGGATTGGTTGAAAAGTTCGCGCGAGCCTTTTTATGATTCCAAGCGTAGAGCAAAAAAAAAGAACAAAAAACAAAAACAAAGCAATCTTATGGCGTAATTGCTTTTCACATGTACCACTCAATTTAAATTATGAAGATGTTGCGCTTTAATTATAGTACTACTGGCATAAACTCACTACCGTACTTGCCACGCAATTTTACTTACAAATTCAAACGCTATGCGTTTGGGACAAGCCAATTCTGAAGCTCATAATTAGGAGCGTTCATATGTTTTGGTCCGGGCCATCGGTGCAGGAGTACACAAGGTTCTTTTTAGTTTTTGAAGTTCCCATGAAAAGTGGTTGCCATGGCTACAAACGGCGGCCATATTTCTGTGATGGGAAGAAAATTGTAGTTGGTAGGAGCCCAAAATTAGGAGCATCCATCTTCAGCACTGGGGTCGTAGACCAATACAGGAGTAGACGGAGTTATTTTTGGAACGAAATTTCGCGTGGTAAAAACAAAGGGCGGCATTTTCAGCCAATCAAATAGGTTAAGCGTGACGCAAGCTCCACGCCGAATGCGCAAATAATGTACAAATTAGGTAGGTTTCTTACAAGTATAGGTGCATATATGTATAAATTTAACGCCATTGGCCTTGGTTGGGCCGAGGCGGGTGCACGGGTGGGGGGAGGTTGGGTGAACTAGTCTATGAGTTATTAGCTTATCTGTTGGTTGAAGGAACGCAAGGAAATTAAAACAAATACCTGAAAATGAAGCCAAGGATAGGAGAGACAATCACTTCAAAAAATACATTCCCTATACAACCTTGGTTATTGGCTCTCTGGTTGGAGATTCCTTCATGCGCCTATAGTGTATAATAATGATAATAATAATAATAATAATAATAATAATAATAATAATAATAATAATAATAATAATAATAATAACAATAACAATAATAACATAATCATTACAAGTGCCTGATGATACCGAAGACCCAGGAACCTGCAGTTAAAGATGAGGGTTGTCCAATACACCCGAACTGAGTCGGATCGTCTAAGGTACGCATCGACCCGACTAGCCGGAAGTCTGATGGCGAGAGACTTAGAAAAACAAAGGCATGAAAAGCCTAATGTCTTTGCAGAGGGTACGAAAAGTCGGCGGATCGAGTCGATCGGACACGGATGGACTCGATCCGTCTATGTGAACATCGACCCGACTAGCTGGAAGTCCGATGGCGAGAGACTTAGAAAAGAAACGCATTAATAGAGTAATGTCCTTGCAGAGGGTACGAAAAGTCGGCGGATCGAGTCGATCGGACACGGATGGACTCGATCCGTCTTTGCGAGCACCGACCCGA
>BLFK01000980.1:1764553-1782053 GCA_014634185.1 Astreopora myriophthalma | reverse complement strand
TCGATTTCCTTGGAAGATATTATGAGAAACTGAAAAAAGAGTTAAAATAATTGCCAAGAATGAGAGAGAAGGGTACTTCCTGACCCAGAGATGCCAGAAATGGATCGTGAGTCAGAACGTAAACGTTGTAAAAATGTTCTACGATTATTCAACCTAAGAAAGAACTGTAAAGCATTAGCGATACTCAGTAACAAAGCCTAGGCTCGTCTCGCTAGTTACTGTTTTCGAATATGACAGAGGGAAAAAAAACATGCCATAATAATAATAATAATAATAATAATAATAATAATAATAATAATAATAATAATACCACTCAACCTTGGAACTTATAAGTAAATGTTCAGAGTTCAAATTCTACCCAACATGTCCGTCTTGAGAGAAGACAACCTACCCCGTCGCAATTTTCATAGACAAATCTTTCTCAGCTTGGACTATAAATCAAACACTATTATCATGGAAATTTTAACGCCTAATCGCGGCAGTTGATTGTTTTCTTTCAAGACATCGGGGTATGGGTTTACCTCGGTGTAAGAACCTGAAGAGTTTTTTTTTTTTTTAAATTTAATTTTATTATTTTATTATTTAATTTAATTTTGAATTTAATTTAATTTTATTATTTTATTATTTCTATTATTTAATTATTATTATTTTTTTTATCATTGCGGTAAAGTATGCAACTTAAGCAGTTAAAATGAAAATAACCATCTATACACAGTTATACTTGAAGCTTCCAGCTTGTGGGGCCGCGTATAGAAAGTAACAATTCAAATAAACAGAACAACTTTAAAAATCCCAACTGAAAGGAGGCAACCAGTTGGCTATTTACAAAGCGTGGTGGAATTGAATTCAGGACCACCGGAGTTGAATTCGGGACCACCGAAGACAAATCCAGTTTGTGGTTCGAGTGCGATTGAATCCGGAACATTCGCGTGCATATCCAGCGCCTTAACCACTGTCTCCATGGCAGTTGTAAGAAGGCCTGAGGAAAAAAAGCCAGGCTAGTTAGTTTATAAAATCAGACTGACAAGTTTTCCTTTATTTTCTTAGCCATTATTTTCTTTTCTTCATTATTTTCTTTTGTTTTCTTTGGTTTACATCGTGGGAGTTTCACGGGTTCTTACACCGCAGTTGAGCCCGAATTTTTCAGAGGTTCACGACTTATTCTTGAGGATTTGTGGCTACATAACGCCAAACACCATTCCTACTAAGTTTCTCTGTGTCTGCAACCCACAAGCTAGCCACCCCAGATCCAAACCAGACTCCTCTGCAACACTGACACCTCAAATCAGACAACTTGGATTTTTTTTAACACTCCAACGGCACTTTATCGGGAGGACAGATCACTTAAAGTCTTCTCAGCCAGACAAAAAATCTTTCTACTTAATTGAAATCAAGGAAACCCGGGATATATATGGTAATGGGGAGCGCAAACAACATCACAACTTACATCATAACGTGCTGTCATTTTCTTCCTCATGCAGCATCCTGAAGATTGCAATAAGACAGCTTCACATTCCTTTCATCAGTGTACAATTGTAGTGACGGGTTTGCCACACGGTTCAACGGAGGATCTTGTGCTGAATTACTTTGAAAGCCCAATGCTATCAAAGGGAGGTCCTGTATCTCGTGTCAAAATGAATCCTGATTCCCAAACATGTCAGGTCACCTTTGAGTCTGCTGATGGTAGGTTGACGAAACACTTCCTGAAGTTTGGCAAGTTAAGGCAAATTTTTACGGTGCGTTCGATTGGCCCTATTCTGGAATAGGAATATGAAGATTTACACCTGAAAATAGCTCCTAGGACTAAGGAGAATTCTAATGATATCAGATCTCAAGAGATTTCCAGCATGGTTTCCCGACAAACTGTTGTAAAAAAGAAATCTTCCTAAATTTACCGCCACGAAAGAAAACTCTAGAAGTTGTTTCTTTTCTTATTCTAGAATAGGGTCAATCGAATGCAACCTTATATATACTAGTCAACGTATATTTCCTTACATGCACCCGTTTATCCGTGCTAAATGGTATTTGGATGATTAGTGGCTGGCATAACTTATTCCATATGCTCAAATGAGGATACAATTTCTTCTTGCAAGTTATTCTTCTGAAACCACAAGAGAACAGTTTGCGAAGAAAATGCAACAATTTGAAGGAACAGTGGCAACATATCCCTCACATTCTTTTATAGGGGTGTATGTATATATATATATATATATATATATATATACATATATACACTCCTATATGCAACTGTGTTGTTTTGAAGGCGTAGTGCCCCAAGTGGTGCGGCAAATTGAGGAAGGCAGCATAACCAAACCGACCTCAGGATTTCAAGCGTTAGGGGAAAAAAACACAGAGTTAACGGTACATATGAAAGAAATAGCTTCTGTTTAGCCCTTCGTCAGTATAGTAAGTAATAGGGGTGAGAAGTGACTGCAAAATACTGTGTAAGGGGCCAGCTGGTGTGCTATCCTTGAACGAATTGCAAACAATTGCCAACAGCTACGTGTATCTGCACCTGATAAACTAGGCACTGCCGACATCAACAGGACACACAAATCTCCAAACTTTGTCCAACTTTATTGATCACTTCAGTTATCAACCTTCATTGAAAGTAAACCCTTCCATCCTCAAGCAACAACCCAAAGATTGTTATATTGATTCAGTTTCTTTTGTTTGTTTGTATTTTCAAGATGCTTTCAGAACAGTAGAACACTCGCCTCACAATCTTTCTGGCGCACATCTTCATGTGTCCCTGTTGGAACAGTTGGATGAGGAGGAAAAGGAAGATACGTGTAGCTTTGAAGAAAGCGTCGAGGAAGTGGAGGAGGCCACTACCATAATTGTCAGCGGTCTCTCGCCTTCTACATCCTTAGATGCCGTTCGTAATTACTTTGAGGATTCACAGAGATCAGGCGGAGGCAAAGTTCTCAAAATCGAAGCTGCCGCCTCGGTAACATTTGGTAAAGTGAAAGGTACATATTTTTACTGCTTTGGCTACGTTGTTATTGAAGTAGTAACTACTGGAATTCGTTCTAATAAATTGTAGGTTTGATTAAGTTGTCCTATTACCATTGCTAGCACGTATTTATTATAGTTTGATTTGTTCCCAAAACACCACGGGCCTACTTCTCAAAAGTCCCGAAACTTTTGGGGCTTATTTCGGGTGACATAAACGTTCCAGGGCATCAAAACATTGCCAATGTTTCGCTTTTTCTGGTCTTCAAGACATGTGAAGAGACCAGCTTTCCAGAATAAGCAGATCGTAGTTTGAAAAGTTGTTTTTCGGGACTTACGAGAAACGGGCCCCTGTTCCGAGTTTTAGGTTGCCATGGTATTTATTCTGCTTATCACTAACCCTGCTTCAAACGACTCGTCCAGTCCAGAGTACGAGCCATGTAGCAGCTCTCGCAACGTCTCACATCATTGGTTCGTTACCCTTCCAGACAACAATAACACTGACAACAGAAACAATGCATCTAAGCCCAAAAACAATAGCTGCTGCTACACTAGAGGGCCAGTAGAATTACAAGCTTACGAGAGCTGCTACACCACTGCAGAGTACGATTGTTACTTAACTCTAAATCGTCATTATGATGCATGGAAATCGTGTCCAGAATCATCACCTTGATTTGGGCTCAGAAGAATCATAGTTATGGCTTCAACTGAAACGTTTAAATTGTGTCTTGAGTTATAACCAAGATTTATGCTAATAGGAGTCATAGCTATGGTGTCAGCTGGAATAGGAATCATAAATTTTGATTTGGACTGAGAAGAATCAGGATGCACTGTAGCTATGATTCCAAGAGCAATTTACTGTTAGTTTGTGGCGTGGTAATACAGCTTGGCTGTGCAGCCATATAATGACAAGTTTGCTAAAACAGCAGCTGGAAAACTTGTGCCATGAATTAAACTCATCGCCAATAGATGAGCTTGGGGAACTGGTGCCTGGAAAATCAATGGGGGGGCCTCGCACGATTGAGGCATGCCGAGAGGTATCCATGGCAACCCTGCGAACGGGAACCACCGCGGCAAGCAGCCCCACGGGGCACCGTCACACTGAACAAGTTCAGTGGAACAGACAATACTTACCTAAGCCAATACTTACCATGAGTCCCCTAGCCAAAATGGGGTTGGGAGTGGTGGGGCAAGAATCCGGAACGATTCAGTGCACCGCAAATGATCCGCGAAGATCAGCTAAATTGCAAGCTAAATATATTACGCAACGCAAACCTGCCCAGCCAAGACCTATGGACCACCCCACAGATCACATACTGCCATGAACCTGACCGCTGATCGCATTGGCTCGAGCCTAACTTTGCCTAAATTACATTTAGCCACATTACACTAAACATCATAGTGAATGGATTAGAGACAAATTGTATCAAGTTTGTAATTGATGATTTTGGAAGTCATATTAATCGTGTTATGATTCAAATAGAACCACTGTATCATCAGATAAGTCATCTACATGATTCCTTAGCACTTTCAAGGACTTAAAAGCACTTAAAAGCACTTTTAAGCACTGAAAAGTGCTGAAGTCTTTGGCCAGTTCCTGTATATCTATTCTCTGTTATCTTAGTTGATAAATTTTGTCAAATGCTCATTTAACTAAGTTAACCACCACGCGCGTAGCGGTCATCGTCTTAGCTTTTAGTGTCAGTTTAGCCTTCAGTGTTTTAGCGGTCATCATTTATAGCAGTCATCATCTCTCCTGGGCGGTGTTCGGTCAAGCTGTCGGCCGTCAGACTCATAAGTACAGGCTCACGTGGAGCGTTGTGGTCTTTGTTAGCCAGTTTTTCATGAATTTTTCTCAGGCGTTTGGAGCGGTTTTCATCGTTACTTTTTTATCTTTCCGCCACCCCACCCTACCCTCTATTTTCCTTCCACTGATTCCATCACTGTGTTGGGTGCCTGGAATGGGGGTTCGTGGCTGGGTTGTGGAGATTTGCCAGCCATGGGGGCGGTATTCTATCTAGGGGCTGGCTGGCCACAGTGGAAGCCCCTGGATATTCCAGGCACCCACCTTCCATTTTAGCGAGGCAGCTGGTTAATGTTAGTAAATAGCGTAGTCTAAAACCTAAACTGCGAGTAGTGTCTAATTTTGGCAAGCGATTGTGCGGCAACTTCGTTCCCAGGGCTTTTCTCCGGCAGAGAAAAGCCCTGGGAACAAGGTTCATTGTGAGGTTGGCGAAATACGCGCGTGTGTGCGCGTGAAATCGGAGGACACGCGACACGAAATTTCGCCCGCGCGCGCGTGTATTTCGGCCGCCCCACAATCGCTCGCCAAAATTAGAGGCTACTCGCACTCATCTGAGACTCACCTGTCAAGTGAGATACAAAGAGTAACGTAAAAGAGTAACTGAAATTGGAGAGATCAGACAAGGACTCCTTCGGTGAGTGTAGGGAGTGGGGCCTTGTTATACTCATGGCCAATTCATTTTCAGTTTTAACAAATAATTTATCAATAAATCCGTCCTAATAGATTTGCAACAACTTCTGGAGCCGGGTGAGCACAAGATTGATGGAAGATGTTTGGAAGTTACACGACAGCTTCCCAAGAAAAAAGCACCACCAGACCAGGTAAAAGAGAAGCATTTGAAGTCTGCGTTTTGTTTATGAAGCCCCATGTTACTACTTTTCTTACTCGTAATGATGCCGTCATGACGACTCTGCACTAACTTTGAGCATATTCTATGTTTATTACATATAGATTTTTTTTAGTGGTGCACACCCTTTGCTGTTTACCGAGTTTGCAGACGCTTATGTCAACAATTTTCTGTTTTGGTATTGTAAGGGAGAGGGTTATGATCGACTTGGTAGGGTGCTAGTTCCATGCACGAGATTTCGCTCTTCCACATCACCGTGACCAAAATTATACGCGAAATGATGTATGAGATGAATCATATGTTGAACTGCGGATGTGAAATCAATTGAAGGTATGATCCTCGCAGTTGTGAATGCAATTTTAGCAATTGCGTAGAGAAGCCTGAAAAATTTCAGTTGGTTAGAGCGTTGCACCGGCATCGCGAGGTCACGGGTTCAAACCCCGTTGAAGTCCTGAATTTTTCAGGCTTCTCTACGCAATTGCTAAAATTGTGTTCATAAGTGTGAGGTTCGTAGCTTCACTTAAAAATTATACAACTGTTCATTTGTAAATACGGAAATCATTGAGCACAAACTAACTCCAATCAGGAAAGTGACGAGCCCATTTATTAGAAGTGAAGCCACCAAGTTCAGCATCACGAATTTCCTGTGCACGCACAAGTTCCCACTTTTCATTTTTTTATTTATTTATTTTTGTTTGTTTATTACCCGTTTTATATTTTTGAAATTCAGTCCAGGATTGAAAATTATTACTTCTCTGGGAAAAAAAAAAACTTCCTGAACTTTCGCGTGAAAGACAGAAGTATAGTTTGTTTTTAGGTGACGTTAACAAGTTCAAAATGAAAAACAAAAATGCAATTATTAGTAATACGGAGTTGTTATCTTCGTCAGATATAAGTTGTGCTGGATATGAATACCGATGTAATGTGAATTAGATTTCAGATGGGTGGGATTTAGCGTCATGTGTCAATGTTTCCATTTTGTCATCAGTTACAGGATGAGATGCAGAGCACAAGCTGGATTATTAGAATGGAAAAGGCCAAGGCAAGTTTTATTGATTGAGTAAACATTGAATTGAAGAAGTGGTCCTCACACTTTCTGGATAATTGAGTAAACATTGTTGAAGAAATGATTGTTATGAATATGTAGAACTCACGTGTCTTCTTCAAGAGCATCTGGTTAAGATAAATCACGTGAAAACAGTAACTGCACAGGACAAGTAACCGTAGCAGTGGTTATTTAAACGAAAGGGTTACTGGTTTCATGTGCGATGTATAGAAAGATCTTCTTGTGTGCGTTTTTCAACAGGCATCAAGAACTGCTCTCCACAAAGCGTCGATCAGTGGACAATATGAGACTGTCAAAACGCTTCTTGATAGCGGCGAAGATGTTGATCAGAGAGATAAGGTGATAATTTTCTGGCTTCACTTTAGAAGATTTGAAATCATTAGTTTTCAGTTGCATGGTGTGAAGACGTTTCCTCCGATTGTCAGTAGGGAGCTTTTGTAGGCGCCAGATTTTTGTACGTTTCAGTGTTACTCTGCTCTTTTTTATTCCAACAACAAACTGATGGCTCGTTTAAAATGATTTTTTTTTTTCATAAATTCTTTTTGTTTTCCCTCAGTTTTTGTTAACATCCCTTCACCTTGCCTGTTGGTATGGACAAGCATCTGTTGTCAGACTCTTGTTAGAACATGGTGCAGATGTCAATGCTGTAGATAGGGTAAGTGCAAGAGCTTACTCATTCCACTTCTCTGTATGGTTGTAAAGAATCATGTAATTAGGTTTCCTGTTCTAAAGATAAAAAGGTATTCCTTTGTTGAACACTTGTCCTTGGTGAAGTTAATATGGAATGTTTTTTCAGTAACTTGCGAAAATCGCTGGTCAGGCTCCAACTCCAAAGATTGAAAATCGTGATGTTTTGTTTCAAGGACACTTTTGAGGAATTATCTTTGAAAATATTGAAAGTTTGTGTCGACCCTTCCTCTTCCCAAAATTGTCCAAAATCAGTATGCTTGCATTGAACATCTCTCGGCGTTTATTCGTAGTTATTAAAGTTGATTTGTGTGTGTGTATCTGTGTCTGTGTGTGTCTGTGTGGGCCTGTATAAAGAATATTAAAATTTGTATTCTTGTAATCCCCCTAGTTAAGCCTAGGTGCTTTTGGGGAAAACAACGCAGAATATGTTTAAATTGAAAAAATCTCTCGACGGTAGGAAGGGTGACTTGTTTTCAATAATAACGCGCCATAACTCTTCTTTATATCAATAAATGTTTTCAGAATGCAACAATTGAGACGGTCTCGTCGCCCTTTAAAAAGATAATGTGTTTAGTCATTTAGAAAAGGGAAAACTTGAGTATTTTTGGAGGTAAAAGTGCGTCCTGGTATTTGTGATATCAGATCGCATATGAATATTGTGAGAAGGTCTGACCTTTATTGTTTGACATCGCCAAGCAGTACACAATATTAATATTTATCTAGCGCAATATATAGCATAGCCTTCATGTTAGGGCGCGTTCGATTGACCCTGTTCTGGAATACGAATAAAAGGAATAGCCTCCAGGTTTTTCGTTGGAGGTAAATTTAGGAAGATTTTTTACAACATTTTGTCTCGAAACGATGCTGAAAATCTCCTTTGCATTCCGATGACAAAAATTCTACTAGGGGTTGATTTTAAAAGTCAATCATCGTATTCGTATTCCGGAATAACGCCAATCCAACGCACCCTTAGATGATACTGTTATCAGGAGCCCATAACCCGGAGCATACAACTTCAATATACTTGTGTCACGGCGTTTTCACTGGACTATTTTTAGATAGATTTTCCCGTGAATCCAGTCTCCCACCAGAGCCTTGGTGTCCCACAGGAGCCTTGCTAGCCAATCATAAGCCTTGCATAATTAACTGCTTGGACGCGTGCGGACTGGAACTGAACTTTTCGCGGGAAAAAGATGTCTCTAAATAGCATAGTCTGTAAAAATGCCGTGACATAGCCCTAGTATGGGAGTTGTACGGTCCGGGTTATGGGCTCCTGCTGTTCTTAAAGTGATGATAACGGATTTATATAGCGCACATATCCCATACAGTTCATGGCGATTTACAGTTCTCTGGGGTGAGATTGGACGTCGTTCTGTAAAGGTGCCTCTGGCAGCTGCTATCAGTCAATGTGTGACCTCATCCACCCACGCAACCCACGCACACAACGCACGCATGAATGTGAAAGGAGGACACATGAAATTACATTCACAAGGACCAGACCACAACACCAGGATCTACGTCCTCTACTCTTCGCGAACAGTGTGTGGGTTCTTTAACGTCCCACGAAGTTATTACAAACAGTGGTGGTGAGACGGGAGCTACGGTTTACCGTCCTTATCCGAGAAGACTAGACAGTCTAACCATTTACAGATGTCTTTCCAAAGGCAGCACTTTCTGCTCAGTTGTTTAGAGATCCTGAGCGATGGTCCGGCCGAGGTTCCAACCCACGATCTCACGCACGATACTTCCGTGCTGTACCTACTGAGCTAACCGGTCGGCGGTATTGTGGATCTTAAGGAAAGAAAGAGACTGGGTCCCAACACAGTTTTGATAAAAACTATCAGCTATTGTCGTCAATTAAATGCCTTGGAAACATTTCAGTGGCTGACGTACTTTTCTTTCCTTTTTCAGTTTCACCTGACAGCTCTGCAGAAAGCTGAACACCGCAATCATCAATCCATAGTTCCACTTCTCCTGGACCGTAGTGCAAGGCCAAGTTTACAGCAACCGGTAAAACATATGGATATTAATCTTTGAGCTCTTTTCAAGATTTACTTGAAGAAATATAATGTTGACACAGCTGGGCAGGACATCGGCCGGTCTTGCCATTCTGGTTAATTTAATAATTCATTCAGTGTCTTCATATGTGTATATTTCCTTATTTTGGGGCCATCCAAAAACACTGATGCACGCCGGGTTACGAACAAGGAATCAATGTATTACGTATTGAAAAAAACCGTATTAAGGCCCCAGAGCTTAGTTCATTTCAGGCCTTACTGTTTGGTGGTGGGTGTGTTGGCGGGGGGTGGGGGGGAGTGTAAATCATAAAATAATTTGTTTGCTGACTCACATTAAAAGAAGTTTTATATATTTTTCCACGCCATTATCAAAATTGACAATGTGGAATAATGTAATTAAATCCGTCGATTTCATTTCAGCCCAGTCTAAGGACATTAGCAAGCAGTTCTTTTCTGCGAGTGGGTGGAAGGTCGGGATATAATCTACTGAAGGCAGCTGTGTCAAAAGGGGACTATGGCGTTGTTTCCAAAGCAAGTACCTATCTGGACACTGACTTTGTGGGAGCGATGAAATGTCAAACAACAGGAAACAACGGAAAACCCGGAAAATCCGCAGTTGATATTCTTTCAACTGTGGAAAGAAGAAACCAAGGTCATCGTGATATCGACAAACTTTACCGAGGATTGGTTAATATTGTCAAAACCCTAACTGAGCTGCATTCGTGCGTCAAGAGGGATGATGCGGAAAAAGCGATAGAGCTCGTCTTGAATGATGGTATAGATGTCAATGTCGCTACAGAGAGCAACATGACACCTTTGCTGTGGGCAAGCCAGTCGTCCTCCAGTAAGTTGATCAAGACCCTGATTGATCTTGGTGCGGATGTAAATGCCCAAACAAGCCCTGACAAAGCAACACCTTTATTATTAGCAGCTTCTGGGAACAACTACATGGCAGCTGGACTGCTTCTGGAGCATGGAGCTGATGTGAATATTCAGGACAACAAGGGAGACGCGCCACTGTTATCGTCTGTTCGCCAGGGTTTCTTCAACATTTCACAGTTCCTTGTTGAGGCTGGATCTAGCACCAACCTTCGAAACAGCAGAGGGGAGACCCCACTTGATGTTGCAGTCAAGAACAAAAGCGGGGAACATCTCATTAAGTTGTTACTTGATAACAAGGCGGATGTGAGTATTCAAGACAGTCTTGGAGATACTGCTCTTCATAGGTCTGCTAGTAGAGGAGAGTTCAACGTTTCACAGATGCTTATAGATGCAGGTTTCAGCACCAACCAGGGAAACAACAATGGTCAGACCCCACTTCATTCTGCTGCCATGTTTAGAGGCACCAAACCTGTCGTCAAGCTGCTACTTGATAACAAGGCGGATTTGAATATTCAAGACAGTCTTGGAGATACTGCTCTTCATAAATCTGCTAGTAGAGGAGAGCTGAACGTTTCACAGATGCTTATAGAGGCAGGTTCCAGCACCAACCAGGGAAACAACATTGGTCAGACCCCACTACATTCTGCTGCCATGTTTAGAGGCACCAAACCTGTCGTCGAGCTGCTACTTGATAACAAGGCGGATGTGAATATTCAAGACAGTCTTGGAGATACTGCTCTTCATAAATCTGCTAGTAGAGGAGAGTTGAACGTTTCACAGATGCTTATAGAGGCAGGTTCCAGCACCAACCAGGGAAACAACAATGGTCAGACCCCACTTCATTCTGCTATCACAGAGAGGTGGGGCGAACCTGTCGTGGTCAAGCTGTTCCTTGATAACAAGGCGGATGTGAATATTCAAGACCGTAATGGAAATACGGCTCTCCATGAATCTGCTGGTGATGGATTATTGTACTACTCACAGTTGCTCATTGAGGCAGGAGCTAGCACCAACCTGCCAAACGACGAAGGTCAGACCCCACTTCATTGTGCAGTCGAGAGTAACAATGCATCCCTCGTCAAGCTCTTGCTTGAAAACAAGGCAGATGCAAATATTCAAAACATGTGGAGAGATACACCTCTTGATGTATCAGCCGCTGGTGGTTCTTCCGTAATCTCCCAGTTGTTGATAGAATCCGGGTGCGACACCAGCATAAAGGACACGGCCTTCGAGGACCCATACAAAGCTCACCGTCGTTATATTCGCGATCGTGATCGCAGTTTCCGTCGTGAAATGTCTTATACGGTTTATGTCCCACCTCTACCGCCTATAAGTAAAGTAGTGAAAAGCCTTGCACCATTTGAGAGATCTGTTGCTGCATGGAAACAAACTACTCGGGCTGAGATTGAGAAAGGAGATCCATTGTTCACTGCCAGTGAACCTTCGAGTTATGGTGGCGTAGCAAAGAAAGCCGAAGTGGCAGAGTTTAATCCAATCATAGAAGAAACAAAAAACTGAAGCTATGGTAAAGAAACCGGAAAAGTCATATTGAGAAGTGGAAGATGTACCACGTTAGGATAGATTTAGCAGACAAAAACAAGACACACTCGGGATTGTGATGTCGGAAATTTCCCGTATGGCATTTTTTCTAAGGAAATTACGGACTATTTCTCAATTGAGAGCACGGGTCTTATCCAAGTGAAATGATCATATGAGCCATCTAATGCAGACAGTCTGAAAGGAGTTCTGAGAAATGAACAATTTTTTTTTAAAGTAACCCAAGTTGATTTTGACCCGACTTCCTTGAGTGATTCACCGATGCCAAAAATTTACTTACATTCTGGATGTGTTTGTCACTAGCCTTTTGATAACCGTAAAGTGCATTGGACCTTTGGCCTGTTCTTTTCCTCGCCAATTTCTCGTCCACTGAATTCTGAAACAATCTAGCTAATAGCACATGTATTCCGTTGAAGTCATTGTTCCGTTTTGCGAGGCAATCCTGCCTTTCCCAACAGTTTTCCAGGAAGGATTTTGTTTAGAGTGCACAGGCCAACCGGACTCCTCTCATATTCAAATTTCCCGTCCCTGTGGGGATGAAAATAAAAGCTGCCGACAGATTCTGCATGGCTTCGAATTTTCTCGATTTAAAGTGAATACACTGAAGCAAGGCACGGGCTGTAGCTTTCCCCGTGCTCGTGACAAATGTATTCAATATAGCGTGGCTTATTTTTCAAATCCTTTAATTCGCCTTTGAATGTTTTGCATCTAAACTCATCAAAAACTATTTTGTTTCCATCCACAACAATATTACTCAAGCGAATTAACCTATGTTCACCAGTCCGTAGACCGAACAGCTTGCCGTTATAAGAACATATAGTGTTCAACAACGACTCAGCTGTATTTGCTCCTGGTAGAGCCATGTCGCGCAGAATTGCTTCCTCTGTCTCTTTTGATAATCTCCAATTTTTACAACATCTTTGATCCCTGCGCAACTCTGCTCTTTGTGGCGTCCTTCATTCCCTTATCTAGTGGTTTTCGAAACATAAACCTTTATAATACAAACAATATACTGCTTAAAAGGAACATACAAATAAACACAATTGTGATGAAACATTACTTCCAAGAATGTCGTTTTACCTTTTGGCACGTTTCCCCAGTATGTTGAACGCCATTTCCCCCTGAACATTTCCTAAATGCCGGTTCATGCCTCAAACAAGTAGGTAAAGCGTCTTATGAAGGTACCGTTCCCCACTTTGTTTCGCCACTTCACAACTGACTTTGCCGGCAAAGCCAGAAGCCTAAACTCTTTGTGGACATGTGCTCAAGTGGGACGGTTAGGTCCTCGACATCGGTGGACTCGAGTCCTTTGCCTCCATCTGTTTCCAGCTGCGCTTTTTTGTTTACTCTTGTGTTCTGCCAGGCAGTAAAAGGGTTCACTGCCCATTTTGTATTGTATTTCGTATTTTTAGGTACCGTTTCAGACAATAAGGCAATTTCTTCTCAGTTTTCGGAGAACGAAAACGTCCTGTCGCCATAATCACGCTTCGTCCGTTACTGAAAATTATTCATAGTTCTCTTGTTGTCCCATGAACTCTCTCCTCTGGGACTTACAACGTTTTGGTATGCATGTCCAATTACTGAATCGCAAAACAATGCTTTCATTCAATATATTGTTTCATTTTACAAGTACAATAAAATATTCGCCTCCGATCTGTATGGGCGTTTACAACGGTTCGCCATAGTAAACGCCCGTACAGATCTCGCGCTCATATTTTATCTACTACTTATGAAACTCAACTTAGTGGGGAACTTCCATTCCTAGATGTTCTGGTACATACTTCGGGAGCCTCTTAAACCACTTCGGCTTACCCCAAGAGCACTTACGCTGGGCTCCTTACATATTTCCTCAGTTCCACTTGTTTCGGATACAAGATCGGTCTTATTTCGACATTTTTAAAATCAACAACACTATGAGTGAACGCGAGGAAGATCTTCAACAATTTTCGATGACTCTAACGTGGAACTCTTTCCCTAGCCACTTAATGGGCATGAAGGGTTATCATGAATGACAGATCACCTTCGGGACAAACTCAAAACATCATGTGCACTACCAACGAAAATAACACTGGTATGCGTTATTTCAAACTTCCTTTTGTGGGAATTTCTCTAGTTTCACCCTTAAAAAACTTTGGGAGCGGACGGAAGTTTTTTTTGCAAAGACTTAAATATCAGAATTGTTTGTACTCCCTTTAAAATCAAGAATTTTTTCAGTTTCAAAGATCTATTCCAGATGCCTTAAAATCCGGCTATGGTGGGATAGCGTCACACGTAGGGTGCCACAGGGAAGTGTGTTAGGTCCAATGTTATTCAACATTTTCATTAATGATCTCTTCTTCCATGTCAAGAGGGCCAAGCTCAGAACACTTATGCTGACGATCATCAGGTATACCACTCCCATGTCGATCCAGGGACGGCTTTAGATGCATGCGTATCTCATGACGTCAGAATGTACATTAGTGGTTCCATGACAATGGGGTGTTAGTTGATGAGAGCAAACACCAAGGTTTGGTCCTCGGCGATACGGATTATACTTTTTCCTTCCCAGTAAAGGATACTTTACAGATTTTTGGAATGGAAATAGATAATAAGCTCGATTATTCTAGTCATGTATCTATTGTATGCAAAACGATCAATAATCAGTTCAACAGTTATGGTGCACTTTCGAAACTTGTATCCAGAGATACCTTAGTTAAGCTTTACAAAGCATATATTTTACCACATTTTTACTACTGTTCTACTGTCTGGCATTTTTGCGGGGCACGCAATACGGTAAGGTGGAAGCGTTAAACAAGGGGATACTTAGATTTATACTTAACTTTTCCCATATGACACTCTTCTTACTAAAGTTAACTCTATTTCCTTATGTAATAAGCGGGTGCAGAATTTTCTAATACTGTTATATAAAACTATGCCTTTCCCTCTTTTTCCTGCTTAAATGAAGAATATGTTTTCAGTCCAGACTCAGTACTTTTTATGATCTTCGCAAAAATTTTATTTTGACACTCAATAAACCTAGAACGACTACTTTCTCTTATTTCTCAGCAAAGCTGTGCAATTCATTGCCTGGTCCTATTCGTACCTGCGCATTTACGGGCTTTAGGGGAAAAATCCAGCGCCGCATCTTTGTGTAGCTAACTTTTGTTTATATATAAACATCTGTAAATATTGTTGTTGTTGTTTTTTTTTTTTTTGGTGTTTGAAATTTTGTTTTGATTAGTTCTGGAAATTGTTAGCTCTGTAAGATACTCTCAAATTCGAGAGAAAATAAAGTTTATGCATGTGATGTATGTGTATGGTTGTATATCAATTTACATGCGCGGGATGTAATTCCCGTCACATTGGCGAGACCTGAGCTGATATCTTCATCAATTTACTTGGTAAATGTTTCATTTCGTCCCAACTTTAAAAAAAATGTTTACACAGGTATCTGGAGGGAGGCTTGTGTCGAGCATTGCGATGCGTGCAGCATTCACATACATTGAGTTTTCTTGAGAGTCGTGAGTGAGTCCAAAGAAGAATTATTTTTAACCAAAAGCAATTTGGAGGACTCTGTCACAGCGTTTTGTGTTCCCACGTGTTCTCTGTTCCCCCGAACGCTGGGCACTTGTGTAATAGTTCAATTCAGTGCTACGCGTTCCCCAGCCCTATGTGAAGAACATTTCGCGGGAAATTTAATCCTGTTTTCATGCATTACTTGCTTGTTGTTTGATTTCTTTGTTTTAACAATAGTACAAAATGAATGAATCTCTTTACGATAACATAGTCAATAGGCCTTATCACGGTTTTAGCCGCCATCTTGACGGGTAGGCAAAGCGTAAAGAATTTACAGTATTTGTATGGGCATCCGATTTAAAATATATTCGTAAAACGTCAGCTCAGAAAAATTTATGAATTGCAAACTTAAGGTACAGGGCAAAGGATTATTCAGACCAATTGTTAGGGAATAATCTTCGCTAGACATTGCTCGGTAGCGTTTCCAATTTGTACGCATATTTCTCTGTAATTGTTTTCGCGGGAATTTTCAGTCCGCGGGAAAACTCTGGGGAAAAATTCCAGACAAATATATGGAAAATCGAAAACGCCACCGGGCAACTTCAAGTAAAGGTTGGTCGCGAAAAATTGGTCAGTATAATCCTTTGCCCTGTACCTTCGGTTCGCAATTGAAAATTCTTTCTGAGGTAACGTTTTACGAAAATTATTTGGCATCGGATCCCCATACAAATACTGTAAATTCTTTCGCTTTGCCTACCCCTCAAGTAAAGCCTATTATATTTTACACAGGGAATATAAAAAAGTCGATAAATAGGTACTACCAGGGACGAGAACAAAGTATTCTGTCAGGCATGTTGGTGGCCCTATTAGGCCCAGTTCAGACGCCGCTCCACTCATGTGCCGAACCTAATTAAGGAATTAAGTACGGCAAAAGAGCGGCGTCTGAATCAGTTTGGTTCGGCAGGTTAGATTTGGAGCGGCAAACGACATTAAATTCGGCAGGGTCTGTCGCATTATGCGACGTTGGAGCGGCGGCTGATTCATACGGCGCTCTTGTCATGTGCCGAACCTAATGCATAAATTACTGTAATGTGTTTTTCATATAACGGCACTTGTGATTGGCACAAAATTGAGTGGCGTGACCAATCATGCATGAAGCTCGAAGTCGTCGAATAACGACAACAAAAACTGTCTCGTTTCGGAGCTCCCTTTATGCCTTCGATTTATGAGAAACGGGACTGTATGAGAGTTTCTTAAGCGCATTTTTTTTCTTTAGCGGAATTTTTTTTTTTTGGCTGTTTCTTCGTGATACTAGCCCAGCTTATAAGATTTCCCTTTAACAGGTCGAATTTACCGGGAGAAAACCTGTCTAAATACAAACACTGAACCTTGCGATTGAATTTGCTTATAACAGCGCGATACTTGCCACAGCTTTTCTATTTGGACAGAGTTCTTCAATTCAGAACGCATGTTTTCTCATCGAAAATTGTTTACCATAAGCTTCCCGAATTAAATTCGACGTAGGTACGCCGTCTGAATCAGCCGTCGCTCCAAAGTCGCTCCGAGGTCGAACTTTTTTGAGTTTGGTTCGGCACATGAGTGGAGCGGCGTCTGAACCGGGCCTAGCACTGTAAGACATGAGTTGAAGCCTACCGTTCTAGCACCTGTACTTATGATGAATAAATTAAATTTTGTTTTTCAGAGAGAAATTGTGCCTGGTGCAACGTCTTCAAAATCGGATTGATCTGGGATTTGTGTCAAGTATTTTCAAGACAGGACTCAGACTGTGGTGCCATTGCATACACTAGAATAAAAGTGTTTTAAGTATGTTTTGTTTCCATGTGGGAAAGGTAAGATTCATTACTGAAATAATGCCCTAAAATGCCCTTAGTTTGAACTATTTCTCCCTAAAAACCCCTACTTCTGGGGGAAAAATGTTCTAATTTTTGCCGTAAATATTGTCAAAAGATGGCCAACATGCCTGTACGCTGTTAATTAAACCATTATCGACATTTAGGTACCAGTCGTTAGTAGCTTCAAGCAGGGCAGTCAAAGTAGAATACATTGGTCTAAAACCATGCTGCGAATCTGCCAACAAATTATTACTAATGAGGTATTCGTAAAGTTGTTTAAACTCTTCATTGTCTCCACTCCACAACAAAAACAACGCAAACTTGAACCAAATA
>BLFK01000980.1:1709497-1719497 GCA_014634185.1 Astreopora myriophthalma | reverse complement strand
ACGCGGTAATTTTACCCATTAATTGTATAGGGGTTCATGTTACAGCTACCTTAACTCTCTAAGCCCCAGTATCAACACGCATATTCTCCTACCTGTTACCCATAATTTCGTATGGTATTGATGTAAGGAGAATTTCCAAACAACAGGATGCTTTCTCTGGAGTTCGATCCCTTAATTCTAGTAACCTGTTTGATCAGAAAGCAAAGTACAAAGAGAAACGCTGTTTGCTTGTTTGTTTGTTTGTTTGTCTCCATGTTCATGCCCATACAGATTTGTGAGACATTGACTAGACATAGACTTCTTAATAAATTAACTCAAATTCACCCAGCATCAAGGTCTGATTCCTGCTACTCATTCTTGTACTGTCCAATCAAACGAAGGCGAGGGTACACCTGCGGATCAGTTCCCTTGGGAATACCTGTCTGACTGAGGCTAAAATGACAAGAAAATCAATTACTACATTATAAACACTTTGCTAAATAACGACCTCACTAGAAGAAGCTTTAAGCTTTACCGCTTCCGGCAGAGGTGATAAAAGGGAAAATTATCAAAAACATTGGTCCAGGTTAGGGCCCATTTAAACGGTACGACTTTTGCTTACAACTGTCGTATGCGATTTCTTCTGCGCGCGCTGCTCGCGTCATGTAAAAAATCGCGTACAACTCTCGCCACTGAGCACAGACTCTGCTTACAATTGTCGTAGAGTTTTAACAATCCTACGACATATTTTGTGACGTCACGACAGTCGTAAGCGAGTTGTAGGTTTGATTTACACGAAACAATTCGTGCCGTAGGCCTGTCGTAAGCTTGTCGCATGCAACAAAGTCGTACCGTGTAAATTGGCTCTTATGGTTCTTAAATTGTCTAGCAAGCCAACGCAACCTTTGTACGTCAGTACGCGTACTACATTCTCTTGACAATTTATTTTATTCAGTAACGTTCGACAAGGATCACAGAGCCTTTCGCAGGGTGACCGCAATAGCGTGAAGTCAATTAATAAGGACCCATATCAGACCAGACACTACACCTGTTCACAGCCAGGGCTCATTAGTCCCTAAGTGGTTCTTTAATTAAACAAACTTGGGACCAAAACAAGTGTCCCAGGAGGTTGGGTCCGGGAAATTAATTTTGGATTGCGAACTTATGCCTTCATTACATACTACGTGTGGACTGCTATGTTAGGGTCTCCCCTTAATAGATATAAAACAGCACTTTGGGGCTCAAAAAAAGCATCCCCTTCCCCCCAAAGAAAGGTATCCCTTCAACAAGGAGGATACAAACTTAATAATGTTATGAGCAGTCGTCCCATCGGAGAGAGTTCCACTATAGCAGAAAAGTAATGAATGAGCTGCAAAATTATTGCCACTTACTAAATGCCTTCTAGAGAGGCATGTTCATGGGCGGCTGCCATCAAGCATTTGAATGTGTCGTCTTTCAAAGAAACATAGCATTTGCTGTGATGCTTGTCTTCATCGACACCATTGGTGCACAAGGAAAGCACCTCTTCAGGCAAACCTACGTGAAACATATCACATCACATACAGTACGAACCTTTTGTTTAACTGGTACATTAATTTTTACAGTTTGCTTATAGACCAAAATGTATAAATGGCAACCTATTCATTATACCTTATATAAATGCAAATTAGACTAACTAGCCTCATTTTAGAGGAAAGATTCTTTAGCATTTTGAACATGCTGGCGAGGCTAGACAGGCCAAATAGCACAAACATAAAAGGCTAATGAATAGACCACCACTGATACATTCAGTCAATTAAGTCTGAACCACATTGAAATGTTTGGGTGTTTCCATTCAGTCAAGGAATACACAAGCCACATCCCCCAAGCAGTCGACACCCTAATGGAGCCTTAATAAAGAGCCCTAAATTCTAGAAATTATGGTTTCATTAGCCAAGGGCTACATGCATGAGGGCTTCATTCAGGAAATTATCCCGCACTTGCCCCCCAAAAATGGTGGCTGGACACATGGGTGAGCCATTGTTGACCCTCCAGCAATCAGAAGCTTGTTTGCCCAAATCCAGAAGGCAGCATGATTTTTTTTCCCAGAGCAAAATGGCAAAATGATTTTGGCTTTAGTTGCTCACAGCTCAAGAATGAACCTATGACCCCTATTTTTCACTGCTGGGAAGTGATCAGCAGGTTGAGATGAAGTTTAAAAAAGAGCAGATTCAGAGCCACCTTGAATTTTTTTATTTTTCAAGGTTGCTCTGAATCTGATTCAAAGAATTTTTTAAAACTCTGCAGAGAGTTTCATCTTGGTCTGTTGATTACTTTCCCACATTAAAAAATCAGGGTCACTGGGTTCATTTATAGAGAAATGAGCAATTAAAGCCAAAATACAGCTGTATAGGGTGGTTTTTTTGCAGGGCTTTCCCATTGCCATGGTAACTTATTATGTCACAATAATGACTGTACCTTGTTTATGCTGTTACATACTACAGTGTTGTAGTGTCAATTGCACTTCCAATAAGAGTGTCTCCACAAAGTGTTGAAACTGGTTTGAGCCATAATTTTATTACTCTCAGTAACTTGAAGCTTTTAGTGAGATTTCAAGCCCAAATCATGTATCTGGTACCCTACCAAGCCCATCAACATCAACATCAACAAATCAAATTGATAGAACAATAATTACTGTACACAGAGTAAATGAAAGTGTGCATTCAAACTTACCCATTGAAAATTTCCTGATTGGACTAAAAATTCCCACAGGCTTTGCAGTTTCTGCTTCTTTCCCAAGAGGTGACTCTGTCACAGGACTCCAAATGAACAACTGCCTCAGTTTTGGCAACGTAACCAGGTGAGCAGCTAATTCAGAAATTCCATCCTCACTCACCAAATTTCCCTTAAGATCAAGGCACTGAAGTTCTGTGAGAAACTGGAATGAATGACAGAGCATGCTTACCCCACCTTCTGTGATACTGTTGTATCCAAGGAACAGGGAAACCAGCAGAGGAATGTCACGTGCAGAGTTTGTTAGTGCTGTAACTCCAGCATCAGAAATCAAATTTGATTTAAGGGACAGTTTTCTTAAATTTGGCACAAGGTTTAAACTACCGGAAAGGGTCTTCAATCCACTACACGTGATAAAGTTTCCATCAAGAACCAATTCAGAGAGTATTTTCAAATAAGGAAGAACTTTCACTAAACTCTCCACACCCTCATCTCGAAAAGCATTTCCAGACAAATCAAGTGACATCAGCTTTGGTGCCCCTTTGATGCAGGCACCAACAAATTTCCCTTGATGTAGGTGGTTTGCAGACAGATCCAACACAGAAAGACGTGGACACTGAACAAGAGCTTGCCCAAGGCTTGTGAACAAAACTTTGGAGGTGTCATCACTGATACCTGCTTTCCGATTTATACCACAAAGGGAAAGACTCTCCAACTTTGGAATCTTGTGCAGTCCCCCTGCTAATGCTTGGACACCTTCAGCACCAATATCAAGATTGGCATCAAGACTCAAGGAAACCAGCTCACTTGTATGGGGCAATCTTGCTGCCAAATGCTTCATGCTAGTTGGAGCCAACTTGCAGCCACTCAAATTCAAAGAAGTTAAGCGTGGAACATGCTTCAGGGCATCTATAACAGTCTTCATCTCTAGATTCCCAAGACCACTATAGCTCAAATCCAGTTGGCGAAGGCTTGGGCAGTACTTCATGATCGATGCAAAGTGATCCCCGGTTTCATTTCTTGAAGTATTTCCACTGTAAACAAACTTCTCTAGTGGAAGAGAGCTGGACAACTTGTTACTGAATGCTTCCACAGCACCTTCACCCACAATGTTCTGCTTGAAGCACAGTTCTCTTAATGAGGGCATTTGAGAAAGTGAGTTAGCAAAGAATGCTGCATTCTGCTTGTCCAGCTGACTATGTTCCACGACAAACGATTTGAGGTCAGGGTTGTTCTGCATGAAGTATGTCATGGCACGTACACCATAGGGGCCAATGTCACGGCCAGAAAACTTCAAGATTCCATCCAAAAGAGAAGCTCCAAGTTTACCAGCAAGGTGACCCTGATGGGACTCAAACAGTGCCAGCACAAACATCTCCAGAAAATCATCCATCTCAGCACTGCCAGTAGATGATACGAATCCCTCTTTCAGGTTTTCTAGCAAAGGCACAAACACCAACTCAAACTTGTCACCCACCAGCCCTGACACAAAATTGAGAAGCATGCTGTCAGGGGCTTTTTGGACACACTTAATGGTTAATGTGGAGACTTCTTGCAATTTTGCTGGATCATCACAAGCAGACTTGATTTTCTTGCTAAGCCAGAATGCTGCTGAATACTCCTGAAATGACTTGTGAAGGAAACTGCACTTGCGTACCGGCTTCAACCTTGAAGCACTGTTCTCTTCACGCAAAATTCCGAGTTCAAACAGAATTTTGCTGCAGCAATTTTTCTGCAGAGCTTGGACATCAAGGAGAAGGTTGTCTTCAAGGAGGCCATTTAATGCCATTTCTCCAAGAACAAGTAGATCATTGTAGAGGTCCGGAGGGATATCATCTAAACCACTGTATACTGGAACCTCATCCTCGGAACTCTCGTCACTAGTCTTGGCGAAGTGCCGTTTGACCATGAGCAGGACAAGTTCAGTAAACAGCGTCGTCAGTGTGGTCAGAGCTGCAAAGGCTGTGCCGGAGTCTTCCTGCCACAGAGCACAAATCAGCATGGCTGTTAAAGGGACCCTTGCAATGTCTTCAATAACAGGGTGTGTTTCCAGTTCAGCAAGTACTGACTTGGCAGCTTCAGTATCATCCTGAAAGTACTTGAAGACATACTTTCTGATGTTTTCAATGGTAAACCCTGTAATGGCCAGTTGTGTATCCATCATCCTCTGAACATGTGTTGCTTTACCTGGGCGTGAGGTCAATATCACACAAGAGTTTCTGAATATCCTTCCACTCAATATGTCTTGAAGATGCTTTAGACCCGAAGCACTGGCTTCATCAAAGCCATCAAGAAGAAAAAGGACATTTTCCTGGTGGGTAGCTAGATGGTTGAGAAGCTGAGCCTTTGGAATTGGGAAATCCAAGGGAAACAACTGCTGGACAATAGCATCCTTAAAAGCTCCCTTCATTTGTTTCAGCTCAACAAGAATCACAATTTTATATGGAAGCAGATTATTGTCGCTTGTAGACCAGTCATAAGCAATTTTGTACAGGAACGTGCTCTTCCCGACACCTGCTTCACCGTCAACAAGGATTCGTCGAGGCTTAGCACAACCACGCCGTGTTTTAAAAATTTCATGGTACGAAACAAGTGGCTTCTGAATGGATTTGATTCCCTGAGGCAAATGAAAAAAAATTTGCAAGTTCGTGTAAATGTCTTCTGTGGGGATCCGAAAACAGTCATTCCATGCAAGAGGCTGAATGCATCCAAGGACATTTCCATAATGGTCACAAAGAGATTCCTGGATGAGACGTTGCACCTCATCACTAGATCTGTGTGGTACTGAAAACAAAAAAATTAATGCCAAGTTTCCATGCATTTGTGGACCACGTAACAAGATCAGATTTCTACGATAAGAAGAGCAGAAAACTGACTTAGAAGCACCTTCAGATAAATCATCTTAACAGAAGGTTTATTGGGAAGGAATAGTTATTACGTGTCCATTGATAAAAGCTTGTTATTCTACTGTTACCAAGGCAATTAATTTTGTTGACTTGTCACTTTTCAGAGGTTAATGGCTCAAATATGGTACAACACAACAAAGCACTTTCATCCTCTGATGGGGCCTTTTAATTAGTGACAGTGCAAGTAGAATATTAAAAATGCTCAAAATTATAGAAATATAAAAACATAATAAGGTACGTATACAACAAATTAAATGGTTAAATATTAAGCTTTAATATACTGGCAGAAATATCATCCAAACAATGGCAAATTTCAAATCCCGCCCTATAACCTGTTGTCTTCACCCTCCACCTGCCAAAATACCACTGATAGGTGCATTGTGCATACTAGGTATGGATACCAACAGAGGCACATAGATTTGCACTCCTTTGAAAAGAAAGACTAATTTTGTTTTCTGGCCAATCCAGAGAAGCAGTGCTCAAAGCTAACGACCAACTGGTCGCATATGCGACTAGATTTTTTGCTCTGCGCCTAAAAAATCATGTGTGGTCGCACCACCGCGCCCTAAAAGCCAAAGTACAGTGCGACTTCTCGAGTGCTTACTCACCTGACCATACTGAACATACTCTGAATGATAATTAAGAAATAGAAAACATTTTCCGTGTTTCTATCGAGTTATAGAAACACGAGTGAAAGTTTGGGAGAACTCGAAAACGCTGTGGAAACACTGGCCTGCGGCTCATGTTCCCACAGCTTTAATAACTCGATGGAAACACGAAGAAAATGTTTTCTATTTCTTTTAGAAAATAGCCCAAGGAAAATAACGGAAAATGAAGAAAACTTTTTATTTTATTTTATTTATCATCAAAACGTAGATTCTCTACAGCACGCAATTTACACGTGAGCACACACGACAGCACACACGTCAGCACACACGGGAATGCCGTGACTACGTCAACTTCTGTGTTTCTATCGAGTTATAGAAACACGATTATTAACCAATCAGCGTGCGTATTTTCCTTGAGCTATTTTCTAAATATACAAATATACTGTAAATGTAAACATAGATGTAACACAACCAGGCACCAAATAATAAAGTTGCACCATTTTCCCTTTGTCGGTGTGTGTTCTATTTGTCACTTTCAGCCTAATTTCCCAGTGGATTCTCCGAACTCGAACGTTCATTTCTTCCCCATGCCCCACGTTCTGTGTTGTAAACAACTCCGCTGACACATGCAAATGAAGGAATGAAGCACGTGCTTCTTGCGCAATCGATGATCATGTCAAAGTTTACTGGGGCTTCCGTAAAGCTAGCCCGAGTCAGAAAATGTAGACCGTTCTTATTCCTTGGTTGCCAAATGGGGGTCATAGTGCCAGGCGGTCCTAGCAGAAAGCGTGAAAACTGGGGATGAGAATTAAATCGTGTGCTGCATTTTAAAAAGAAAGCTTTGTTTTTGCTTGTGTGACATACAAAAATGCCCAGCATTTTCGGAATGGACCAGTCCATGAATTCTATGGCTAGAAAGCTAGCCAAATGAGCAAAGTTCGTGCTAGTTCTCACGAATACCCAGATGTTGAAAAAATCAAAAATCTTCCTGAACAGAATTTCAAAGGTGAGGCAAACAACAAGCAAATGGATAGTGAGGATACTCAACAAAACGACTTCAGTAGTTAATATCTAAGCTTAACTCGTGTGAAATATCCTCATTCTTTTATTTGTTTTTGTTTTGTTCAATACTGCTAGAATAGGCCCATATTGCAATACGAAGCCTGAGTCGCTCTTTTTGGAGCGTTGAGTATTCTTGGAGTAGGTGCTCCAAGTATTTGAAGCTGTGCACCTAAAATTTTTAACTCTGCACCTAAAATTTCGGCAGTGCGCCTAAAAATTTACACCTGGTCGCAGAAGTGCTCCCAAAGCTAAAAATAAACTTTGAGCCCTGAGAAGAGATTGATCTTAAGGTTTTTATACCTCTTACTAACCGAGTTCAAGGGCGGTACTGCAAGTTACGGCTCACGTTTTTGCAGTCCAATTTACAGCCCAGGTGCGAAGAACACGGGCAGTGAATTAAACTGGAAAAAAACAAGGAGCTGTAACTTGCAGTATGGCCCAAGTAAACAAGGTTAAGTAAGATATTTATTATATCTCTTGGTTACAAATCAAACAGGAAAGCACACTCTGAAATTTAGCAGACCATGCTGTAGAATATGGCCCGCTTAATTGGCCAATAATACCGCGCTTACTATCTGAGAGATATAATAAAGAATATTATCTACCGGTACATTGTTCAATATTTTTATATGGCAACAAAATTTGTGTTCCACACGTCTTTCCATAGCTCCGTTCAAGGGTTGAGAGCCTCGGGTTCTGCATCCACTGTCTCAGATTCTTTTAGACAATAATTCAACTTTACACTCATTTTGATTGGTTGCCATCTATGATCTACTGGAGTAATGTTGTCAATGCTAGCTTTTTCCCCTCTTTATTACTCTAGTCTACTTTAGAACATCTGTCACACACTTGCCTAACGGCTCGTGTGCCACTTATTTGTGCTTACCACATTTGACTCATGATGTTACTGAACAGACGGACGGCAACATGGAATCTATTTGTTAAGTAAAAACCGACTTGAACAAGAGTCCCCAATACTCAATGTGACTTGGTCATCTGTTCCTCAATTAAATCAGAAACGCCGTATAATATCACTTACCATTAAAACAATTCACTTTAAATACGATTTGTGACTTGCGCGACACATCGCCAATATCAGGAAGGGGTAACTATATCAAGAACTTGGATTCGATCCCTTTCACTCACCTCGAAGGCCAAGTAATTGATCTTTCAGATCCCATCTATCAACACCGGTTAAGAGTTCCTCCAAAATATAAGTGTTTTCGTGACCTAGCAAGTTCCGCTTCTCTAGCTCATCAAACAAGTCCAACGGTCGCAGAATCTTCTCCAAAACACCCACCGGTACATGCTGCTTGCAGACAAACTTTAGATCTCCGAATTCTCGATCAGTTATTCCATTTGCCACGGATAGCAGCCTGACACGAAAAGGATCCATGACATTCAGCTCATTACGGAATTCAAAGAGGCATATAACCCACAAACTATTGCAACAACTGTTTGTTCAAAACATGCATTCTTTCACGGTAATTTCCTTTTGACGCCTCCGCCGCCCCCTCTATCGCTGGTGAGCTTTATCATTGCGCAAGGACTCATGGGGAAAAATTAAACTATAATTCAGCCTCACTCTCTCTCTGCCAGATGTCTCCAATTGTGACGCATTAGATCATGAGGGGTAACGCGCATTCTGTTAAGTTTTAACCTTTTATTCAAGTGTGTGTTTTCCTGGATGTATATTTGCTTCCAACTTCTCACAGTGTTCTTTTTATAGTAAAAGAGCGTTACTTTTGAATTTCTGAGTTTAAAGTGTCCATGAACCAGAAACGCCTTTGTGGCAGACATCGGCCAGAGTATAGGCTACCTGTATGTCTTGTTTACATCTATAAATTCAAACACAGCAGGTGGGCAGACTGAATAATTTTAATTCACTTATCTTACAAGAATGGGCAGAACAATTTGCATTCTTTATGCAAGTTAGTTACAAGTCTTACTTTTGCTACCCTAAGAAAAATCAGTTTCAGTTTTCAAGTAAAAGTGAAACATTGACCAGACTGACTATATGGGTATTCCAAGTAAAGTGATAATTTACAGATGCATGCACATTTTTGATGGTCATTCATTGCCAAGGCGATGACCTCTGCCCCAGCCTCCCCATCCACCACCATCATTGCCTTGGCCATGTGGTCTTCGACTTGCTGGAGGGACACCAAACCCACTAACACCTCCTTGACGGTTTGGAAGAAGCTTGTAGCTGTGAAAAGACCAGAACAAAACAGTAATTTCCAAGCAGGTGGTTTCAACCAAATCAATAACAAATAATAATATTAGAATCTGAATTCTTTGGTTTAACACAATTACAGGCAAATAATTTTTTTTCATTGGAGTTTTACTTTTTTCTGGTCAAAATTGCACAATTGATAATTAATACGTTTACTTATGCCTTAAAAAATACAATGTTCATTCGTGCCTACACAAAAAATATACTACAGCAAGTCAAAGAGAAAGGGACATCCATTGTAAAATTTTGGCCATTTCTTCAATAGCCTGAATTTCAGGCACCTCCTCCGCTCCCTAAATCATAGCAAGCAGAGTTGGGGACTGAAATTCAGCCTATTTCTTCAAGTGCAAGAACTTAAAACAGGTGGCCCAGTTTGGAGAATGTTCGTCTTCTTCATCCATCTTTGAAATTTCGGAAAAATTTCAATCTTTTTAGCTTCTTATGGTAGTTTCACTGTGAAGAATGACAATATTCACAGTTTTTTTTTTTTTTTTTTT
>BLFK01000980.1:1699351-1709467 GCA_014634185.1 Astreopora myriophthalma | reverse complement strand
CTGTTTTGGTTGCAAATTTTGAATTTGCCAGCTTCGCTCCAAAACAAAAATACACAGGTTGGACCATTTCCATGGAAACGGTCCGTACTGCAAAATCCTGACCGAGAAAGAACCAGTCAGAGCACAGGGATTTGCCGAAGACTGGCTTTGCCATATCATAAAGTAAAGTATATATATCATGTTTTACAATAATTGGTATGGGATTTAATGGCACTGAAACCATTATTATAATTTTACTGCACACATTTCAGGCACCCTACTGATGAACAGTTCCAGTCTTCAGATATTTGTATAAGTAACTACCATTAACAGTCTGTCCCCTTGGAATTGCATGGGAGCACAAGAAATGCAAGTTGAGGATAGCAGAGAGGGAATACAAGGGAATATAGTACTGTACAATGAATATTCTAGCATTCAATTATTCTGACTTACAGTATGGATGGCGTTGTAAGGAAACGCCTTCCACCAAAGTCTTGGGGATACTTGAACATAAGGAAGAAGTAAAGGTGTCCCACAAAGATTCCAATAAGCTCCATGATACCACTAGTAACATAATAAGAACATGAAAAATTGAATATTAATGGGGTCTAATAACCAAGAATTATACATTAAATGATAAGGAGTGATGACGTGACATTCCAGGATTCGTGTAAGAGACACAAGAAAAACATACCCTCCTTGGATAACCATGTTAAAGATTGCCAACACCCATGGCAGGTACATTGCCTGTAAGCAGAATTATAGTCAAACAAAATCAGTGGGTGCTTACCATTTGTTGGAAAATTCTGGTTGGCTGTCTGTTGCATAATGGTAAGGGATTTTCAAAACACACTGACCAACTGGACAAAATTGCACCTAACATGAAATTAATTTTTTTTTTTCAAATTTCCAAAATGTGAAAACCGTGCAAAGGTCCTCAGAAAGGGCCTGGAAATGGAAGAATCAGTCAAAATGGTACAGGAATTTCTGAAATTCTGTTCTAAACTGAAAAACCGGAGTACAGATTTTCCAGAAAATGCCTGGTCCATTTGAGTTGCGACCAAAATTTCTGGAATTGTTGGTCAAATGATAAGTACCCAGTGAATTTTCCAAGATAAGAACAGGAATAAACAATAAATAGAATCAAAGACCAACAAAAATATTCTTGAATCGTTGCAGCATTCTTCAATTTTTTTACTGAGCCACACCAGCTTAAAAACCAAGCAATTTTTATTTGGACCATTAGGAATGACCTTGGCCATGCCAACAAATAAAAGAGACTTAAAACCTGTTTTTCTTTTTTTTTTTTGGTTTGTTTTTGTTTTTTTGTTGTTGTTTTTTGTTTTTTTGTTTTTTGTTTTGTTTTTTTTTTGTTTGCTTGTTTGTTTGTTTGTTTTTTTCAATCTCTGAGGTATACTTTAGTGTACAAACTTTGCAAACAAAGAAAATTTAACCTTGTGAATCACTGGATGGAAAGCAAAGAGCCAGGAACAGGTTAAAAATTGCCTCCCACAATTGTGGCAAAGCTCAATTCCCAAGTTGTTACCATGACTATGCCGGTTGACATTTCAGGTTCATGTCCCTTCGTTGGAAGGTTTTTCTGGGGGTACTAATCTCCCCAAAAATGAAGAATTCCACATTTCAATTCAAACTTAAAATAGTAAAAAAATAGCCACTATATGCAATCATAGCTGTAAATTCCCAGTTATTTAGAGGGTGTACAAATCAAACCTTTACCTTAAACTGCATTCCAAACCAGAACTGTACAATCACATCCTTGTTGACTTGACACCATACGTACAGAACACTTAGAACAAGAGGATCCATAAGAAGCTGAAACATGAGACAAAATTTTCCTACTTACAGTGTTTGATTAGGAGGAAATAGCCATTTTCAACCAACTAAGCTTAGTCTAAAATGAATGTTAATCTACCATTAATAACTATTATCAATATGATTGCATTCACTTATGCACATTCTAATGGCAGTATGAATTATGTGTGGTGAGGATGTGCCACACAATTCATTGGAATCACCTTCACATCAAAAGATAATCATGATTATCATACTTGATAGTTGACAGGGTTCAAAGTTAACTTTTTAGCCCACTAGCAATGTTTTGCTGGTGAGATTTTTTCCCACTAGCAACGGGTAAAACCACTAGCAAATTCTTAATGAAATTGCTTTCCCTTCAAAATAATATCTGATTAATTGATTAGGCTTGACGAGAATTTCAAGTAAAAAGCAATGAAAGATGTTTTCAAATCCCAAATAACACATGAATGTGCAGACCGATGGTACATGGTGAAATACTGCTGTCCAGTGGCTAACAAAACATGCTCGTCTCAGCGCCCGCCTTTCGTCTCAGATGTCGTCCATACCTTCATGCGTTCGAACAGCTTTCTTGAAATTTTTTGGTGACATGGATGATTCTAACTTGCAAAGGTTTGCTAGTGGACATTTTGTTCACTCGCAGATTATCAAAAAGACTTGCATTTTGCAAGTTTGCGAGTGTTAATTTCAAGCCCTGGTTGAGGGGTTAATGTGGTGCATAATAAGCCATCAAGGTCATCTTATTATAAGTCTATGTGTCAAATCATAGAACATCTTATGTGATTATACAAAGTGTACCCAGAATGCCCAAGCAAATTTGTCAAGTACCACTAAGGAATACAGTGCCAGTGGCTACACTGCGGAAGTTCAAATAACATTGATATCAAAATAAAGCTGCACTTACTCTCAGTGGAATAAGAAATCCTATGATCTGTCCACGTTACAACACCAGTCAAGAAAAAAAAAATTGTTTTGCATAAACCAACGCACAATGCACATAATCCTGCAATGACGATTGTACCTAAATTCTGTAGTTACCACAGCCAAATATTGTTGGAGTTGTGCATGCAAGGTGAGGTTTTCCTCTGTTTCCCCTGTTATGTTTGGTAGCACCGTTTTTGAGACTGTTTAGTGTACTTCATGCATGAGAAAATGATGACCATTCCAAACTGGTTTGGTAGGTCACTGATATTACAGTATGTAATCAATGGCACCATTGCATAGTTTTTCTGCCTGTTGTTGCATGTTTGTTTTATTAAAATGTTGCATTTTACTAAGTTGCACTTTTCACTGCCTTCTTGATGATCCAAGCTGATTTGTATAAAACAGTGCATACATACATACATACATACATACATAACCTTTATTAAAGTGTATGCATGTTCTAGTGCCAATTGGTGCTAATTGGGGACACAAAATGAACACCAGTTGAAGCAAAAATCAGTGGTACTTCTATTCGTCAACTATACAGATAATCAATAATTATTATTAAATTAATCAGAAAAAAGATACAATTAATATAACTCCATTGAACAGTATCATAAACAAATAGTCAGCTGGTCTGCCATCAAAAAGGCCTAGAAAATTTTGAGAGCATATTAGTAACAAATACATGTAAAGGAAATTGACATCCAGAGTTAGATCAAGTACATGTACCTGTATTATTACTGTATGCACTGTCATTAGTCCGTAGTTTGCCCCTAGGTGAGGGGGGTATCCACCTCACACGATTTGGCAATGCGTGTCCACCAAAGAGTCAAGTCAAATGCCAAACATACCAATTACAACAATCATGCATCTCTGGAGTTTCAAAGAGTTTCAACTCTCGTCAACTCCTTGAAAGGGCCACTTTCAGGTCCACTTGATCCAAATTAGAAGGTTTTTTTAGAACGAGGCCCTGCATTTTGTAATTTAGCTTTTACCTGTTTCAAGTCTTGTTGAATATGAGTATAAGAAATACAAGTTGATAAGGTAATGAAACCCAGTCTGTGGTACTATGGGGTAGAAGACAAATGCTGTCAATAACCTCCAGATCTGAAAACAAATTTAAAAGGCAGCACAATGTCAATATCAGTTAGGACATTCTTTTTAGAATCGCATAATTGAATAAAATCTTGCATTCTGATTGGTTAATGAAGCGAGGTATTTAGCGTGGAATTGCGAGTTGAAAACGCATCTACGTAACTGTCGTCAAATTGTCAAACTGAGATTCTTTTTTTCTTATTTTATTCAATTATGCGATTCAAGGAAAATTCATTACCTGACGAGGGAATTCCACGTTAAATTGCACGCGAAAACTGATATCACACGCATCGCGAAGCGATGAGTGCGATATCGGTTTTCAAGTGCAATTTAACGCGAAATTCACGAGTCAGGTAATGAATTTTCCTATAAAATAAGGACACAGGAAATAAAGATGGTTAAGTCCGCAAGGAGAGATTCTGAGCACACAAATTGATTCGTAACTAGCAACAATCTGCAGCATAAAGCTCGGGCCAAACGAGAGCAAGAGTTCATGAGAGTTGATGAGAGCATAGGCGGCCCAAACTCACGTTACGCGCGAGACGTGACTGTGAAAGTGTCACGTCAGCGACAGCACTGTTCTGAGCAATTTTTTGGTTTTTTTGAGTTAGTTTCTCGACAAAGGAGCAAATAAGCCAAAAGTTATTGAATGAATGAGTGCAATAAAGTGAGTTAACTTACCTTGTTTACTTTGTTATGTCTTTTCAAGCTTTTTTCCACTGTTTTGGGACGTTGTTGTTGAAGAGGCTGCCGTAATCTTCCTAAGACGAAGTCAAGGCTGGACACTGCGATTCACGGAGAAATGTACTCGAAAGGCTTTTTTTCGCTGAAAAGTGAGTTGGCTGCGCAGCTCTTCATTCCATCCAAAGGAACACAGCTTGACTTCCCTCCTGTCTGATTGGCTTGTTGAAAGCATTATCTTTTCGGCTCGAATCAGAAAGATTCCCTTCATAATATCAGACTGGGTGGTTGACAACCGATCCTTGGCTCATCCTTTCGACTACGGGACTGAACTTAGGGATCTTGCCCACATGCAATTGCCACTTACCCTTCCGGTACACAGTCGAATTCTGTCGGCGAGAATATACCACTTTACCCACCGTCCATGGGAATGTGATGACATACGCAATGGATCAAGAAAAAGAAAAAGAAAGAAAAAAAGAAAAAGAATAATATCAGACTTCGGAAACAGCCCTTTAAAAAAAAATCTTCATAAATCACTCCGGAAAAAATGGATAAAAATCAACTTTCGCTTCGATTTCACCAAAAAAGAACACCGGCAGAAGAACGTATTTTCATTGCTAAACCAGGAAAACGTATTTATTTATAACTTACCGGAATTTCAAGTGTTGAATCTTCCAGGATTGTCAAAGGCTTGTCAAAATTGCAAATTCATTAAATCATCAAAGGCAACATTTTCAATGAGAGCGCCCAACAAAACGTTGCTGGCGCCATCCATTGCGTATGTCATCACATTCCCGTGGACGGTGGGTAAAGTGGTATATTCTCGCCGACAGAATTCAACTGTGTACCGGAAGGGTAAGTGGCAATTGCGCACGGGCAAGATCCCTAAGTTCAGTCCCGTAGTCGAAAGGATGAGCACAAGGATCGGTCGACAACCGCCCGGTCTGAAAATATGAAGGAAATCTTTCTGATTCGAGCCGAAAAGATAATGCTTTCAACAAGCCGATCAGACAGGAGGGAAGTCAAACTGTGTTCTTTTCAATGGAATGAAAAACTGCGCAGCAAAAAAGAGCCTTTCGAGTACATTTCTCCGTGAATCGCAGTGTCCAGCCTTGACTTCGTCTTAGGAAGATTATGACAGCCTCTTCAACAGCAACATCCCAAAACAGTGGAAAAAAGCTCGAAAAGACAAAACAAAGTAAACAAGGTAAGTTAACTCACTTTATTGCACTCCTTCATTTGATAACTTTTCGGTTATTTGCTCCTTTGTCGAGAAACTAGCTCAAAAAAACAAAAAATTGCTCAGAACAGTGCTGTCGCTGAAGTGACACTTTCACAGTCACATCTCGTGCGTAAGGTGAGTTTGGGCCGCCTATGATGAGAGTTGAAACTCTTTGAAACTCCGGATCAGTTACTCTCACATTGGGCCAAATGAAACCAAACTCCCTTCAACTCTCAAGGAAATTTTGAGCAGGTTCAAATTCGATGAGAGCTCTCAAAGCCTAACTGCTGAATACCCCGCCACTGATTTGCATGTCATTGAATAAGAATGGTGTCTATTGTATTCTGACTCGTTCTTCAAAGAACGCCACTAAATTTTAACAACAGTGGCGGGGTATTCAGCAGTTAAACTCTCAAGAGTAGACGAGAGCAGCGGGGAGCGTATGAGAGTTCTTGCCAAACGCGAGCGATAGTTTCAGCTCTCATCAAATCTCGCTGTCGTTTGGCCGGGGCTTAAGAAAATACGCTTGTGTCACAGCTGACACTGAATATTGTATCAAGCTCGCTACCTTAATTGTACAGTCACAACATTAATCTTCACCGTTGTAGCTATCTATGTCAACAACTCTCACCTGGAAACGATTGATGACGCTGTAATAATCCAGTATCATGTACATTCCATTTATTAGTCCTAATCTTCCAAGAAGGGGGAAAATAATAGAAAGAGAAAACCACCATCTTGTCACAATGGGTATGCTACGAAACCATGTTCCTAATTCATTTTCCGCCATGTCTTTAAATGTCTCCCTTGAACGTTTAAAAAAATTCTCCCGTCTTCTTCAGAAAATATATCTTTAGCACTTAGGGTAAGTCCCAGTGGTGTAAAATCGCCTAAAAAACAGACATTTGATTGAGCAACAAACATAGACGTGGCGAAAAGTCATAGCAGCCTCTACGGCACAACGCACTGAGCTCTGGGAAATCTTGTTACCAGGGCCACCTCTTCTCGATCTGGCCCCAGTTGATCGAAGTTTACCAGAAGTAAGCAACAAGGGGTCAGGAGTTCTTGTATGACCCCATGAAATGTCCTGAGTACACCATACCAATACGTGTAGTAGCTGTAGTACCCGTAGTACTTGTAGTAGCAATCGCTACCCACTGGATAACTCCATTGGTTTTCCTAGTGCTTATCCAGTGGATGGTGATTTATCCATTGGATAGCGCTATCCACCCTTCGAACAACTTGAGCCTGTACTTAATTTTGCGGGTGGGGCACAGGTCCCCCAAGCACAGTTAAGTATAATTTTGTATGGAAATCTTCATAATAGAGACTGAACAAGACGCAACCTCGAACCCAGGCTCTCTCTCTTTTCCTCCCTTGTCGTCTAGAATGTCGTCGAGTTGAGGCTGTCGAGTCGTCGTCGAGAAGGGAGGAGAAGAGAGAGAGCCTGGGTTAGAGGTTGAACAAGAGTTGGGCGTTGTTGTCTTTAGATCGCTGTAGTGAAAATCAGATTCAGGAATGGCGAGAACTGTGCAGTGTATTTACGAGGTGTAAAACAAAGAACAGACTGAGGGAAATCCCTTGTTTAACTCCTCTCTCCAAAGCTATGAATTCTTACAGTGAAAAAAACATGGACAATAGCCAATAACTCAACCGCTGTGCCGAAAGCCTGGAAATTACCAAGTCCACACAAGCTTTATCTTTAATAATCTAAACCAGGAGCCGATTAGTTAGAGCCTCCATCTCCAATACAAGCCCTCAGAGTCAACCCTATCTCGTTTAGTTTTATTTATAGAAACGGTTTTCGCGGAATATTTGTCACCTTATTAGTAATAACCAATCAGAGCAGAGCTATGACCATGCTTCATTCCCATACATGCTTTCACGCGTCTAAACAAAAATGGCGGAAAGCGTGAAAGCTCAGTTTCGCGGGAAAAGCTGTTCTAAAAATAACTATAAACGGGAAAGGGTTGACTCAAGGGTACAGAACATATGGAGGCTCCAACTAATCGGCTCCTGTCTAAACTTAATTAAATTCCACTGTAATTGGTGATGTAAGCGTAGGCATACCCCCAAACGATCCGAAATTAAGTTATTGTAAAGAACGAGCAAGTTCGAACAGAAATAGTTTCTCGTTTCGGGAATGGTAAGGGCAAGATAAAAGATAAACCATTTTGGTCGGGCTCCCTCGATTTGTCATCTACAAGAAGGATAAATACTTGTTCATTACCGCAATACACTGTTTCAATCTTACTTTGAAGCTATTCAGTCTACAAATACCTATTTTACCTTCAAATACCAATACGTAGCGCAACTTTCCCTGAATCTTCTATTGAATCTTCTATTGGATGTCTGTTACGCATGTACCGTATCCGAGAAAGGCTCTTGAGTACATGTAATTGTTAAGCCAATTATCACCCAGTTTGTGAACACGACTCACTAGGCAGCTTAAGCAAAGGCGTTTTTGAGCCACGTACGTCAACCGGAAATGTAGCGTTTTCCCGTTCAAACTGCATTGACGCTAATAAATTAAATAATTTAATAATAATTTAGTTTACGTGTTCAACTCACGAATTTGCTCACAGAGTACTTTGATCTTTCTTAGTTTGAACACCGTTCATTCCAATTCAGCAAACTGAATTATTCACGAAAATGTTTGGAAGCCGTAAACTAGCAGTTTTAACTGACGTTTCCGTGGACGTCGCCGTAGTACATGATAAGGTCCCTATAGTCCCTAACATTGCAGCTCAAACGACAATAATTATAACATAGCAAGTAAATTCCCAATGATGCACGTTGATGACGTCAGCAAACAAATGCCTCGCGGAAAAAAAATCCCGCGAGTGACTTCAGCAGTTTGTATTTATATCAAACTGGGGAGAACTTCCGCAAAAAATTAAACTAAACATGGCAACAAACGAACCAGCTGACGAGGGAGATCTGCGCACTTTTTCATTTTTGGATTGAAGTTTTAACTCCGCGACTAGATTTCAGCTTTTGTCGAAAGCGTTCGACGCCGTACATCACAATCTTTTATTGTCTAAACTTGCAGCGGTCATGGCTGTTAATTGGTTCAAATCGTACCTCTTCAGCAGGAAACAAAGAACTGTGATAGCCAATTTTTTGTCATCAACCAACTAACGGGGTTACATAATGATACGACGAACAGAAACAAAATGCGAACTCGTTATGTTGTCAAAAACTATCACTGCTAACTGGAATATTTAAAACTACTTGTGATCCTCCCAACGGAGAGACCCTAATTACGACTTATTCTTCTGCTCTTTCTTCTTTTCAACAATAGATCTATCACGGACTGGAAGTAATCTTGATTTGAAGGCACATATTAATTTACTCGCACGTGGCGTATTGGTACACAAGGGCAGTTGCGCATGCGCATACTAAATACCTAAAGAAAAATATGCAGAAGCGGTAGCGGTACCTCTGGACATTTAAGCCTGAGCGGTGTACCATGACGAGTCTCCCCGAGATTTCGGCCCGCGGATCGCTTATACTTGCTACTTTCGGATACCTATCCCCAATAGGCAGTGAGGGAGAGAAATGTCGGCCCCTAGACCATACGTGACAGATCCCTTACGTACTCGCAGCTCAACTCCTTCTGCTTTATACTATGATTTGGAGCGATATATATTTGCGACTATAGCTGTCATGTCTTCCATATGGTAAGGATATTTTTTGGTACTAATTTGTAATACACGGAGTTGGCGCATGCGCATTTGCTAAGCATGACAAAACAGCAAAAGGAACCACGCATTTTCCGGTAAAACTTTAAAACGCTGTCGCTTTTTCAGACAGCGTTTTAAAGTTTTGTTTTGTTTTGTTGTTTGAATTCCGCGCGAACAAACGAGGACAATAATTTCGCGTATACAATGACATTAACGTGTCTGGTTGGACAGGGGATGGACAAAAGAACTAACAAGTTATTCAAAAAGAGCAATAGCTCCTAATGAACTAGTGTTAAAAGTTAGAAATGGTGCCTTCAGGGACTCTCCCGGACATTGGTTGGTTACAACTGTTTCTTTTTTAGCTGTTATATTCCCATAAGCATCCGAACAGCAACATGTAAAATCGCTATGGAGATGCAGAACGTCCACATTTCGTTTCGTTTTGTTTTCCTTTAGTTGAGTCAGTATTCCGGTGTTAAAAATGCAGTTTAGTCGATTGAGAATGAAGAATGTTTAGACCTAACAGAGAATCCAGCTGTCCGTAAAGTACATACTTTATACGAATCAGTTATTTGAAACCAAAGGAACTACGTATAAGGCAATGCTTCACCTAAAAAGGTACTAATAAAAGTACAATTTTCAAAACTCCAGTTGAAGATCAGTGAATAAAACGTTCATGCTTGCGTAATC
>BLFK01000980.1:1657736-1694666 GCA_014634185.1 Astreopora myriophthalma | reverse complement strand
ATCACGGACTGGAAGTAATCTTGATTTGAAGGCACATATAAATTTACTCGCACGTGGCATATTGGTACACAAGGGCAGTTGCGCATGCACATACTAAATACCTAAAGAAAAATATGCAGAATCGGTAGCGGTACCTCTGGACATTTAAGCCTGAGCGGTGTACCATGACGAGTCTCCCCGAGATTTCGGCCCGCGGATCGCTTATACTTGCTACTTTCGGATACCTATCCCAGATAGGCAGTGAGGGAGAGAAATGTCGGCCCCTAGACCATACGTGACAGATCCCTTACGTACTCGCAGCTCAACTCCTTCTGCTTTATACTGTGAATTGGAGCGATATATATTTGCGACTATAGCGGTCATGTCTTCCATATGGTAAGGATATTTTTTGGTACTAATTTGTAATACACGGAGTTGGCGCATGCGCATTTGCTAAGCATGACAAAACAGCAAAAGGAACCACGCATTTCCGGTAAAACTTTAAAACTCTGTCGCTTTTTCAGACAGCGTTTTAAAGTTTTGTTTTGTTTTGTTGTTTGAATTCCACGCGAACAAACGAGGACAATACTTTCGCGTACACAATGACATTAACATGTCTCGTTGGAAAGGGGATGGACAAAAGAACTAACAAGTTATTCAAAAAGAGCAATAGCTCCTAATGAACTAGTGTTAAAAGTTAGAAAATGTTTGGTGCCTTCAGGGACTCTCCCGGACATTGGTTGGTTACAACTGTTTCTTTTTTAGCTGTTATATACCCATAAGCATCCGAACAGCAACATGTAAAATCGCTATGGAGATGTAGAACGTCCACATTTCGTTTCGTTTTGTTTTCCTTTAGTTGAGTCAGTATTTCGGTGTTAAAAATGCAGTTTAGTCGATTGAGAATGAAGAATGTTTAGACCTAACAGAGAATCCAGCTGTCCGTAAAGTACATACTTTATACGAATCAGTTATTTGAAACCAAAGGAACTACGTATAAGGCAATGCTTCTCCTAAAAAGGTACTAATAAAAGTACAATTTTCAAAACTCCAGTTTAAGATCAGTGAATAAAACGTTCATGCTTGCGTAATCACAAACTCGTGCACACTATATGTCAACTATATGTCAACATATGGATCACCAGAGTGTCCGTAATAAAGAGGTTAAGTTTATATGACTTCGCTCTCTGGGGCCGAGATTTAGTGTCCGTTGTCCTTATTAGAGAGGGTCCGTATTATAGAGGGTTTTTTTTTAGAAAACGGGTGAGACTTTTTTCGGGACAAAGGGGAATGTCCGTTATAGAAAGGTGTCCGTATTAGAAAGGTGTCCGTATTAGAAAGGTGTCCGTAAGGAGAGGTTCGACTGTACCTTCTCCATCAAAAATACTCTCATTATGATTATGTTACAACTTTAACAAAGTGGGTAGGCAACTTTCCCTCTAAATGTGAATACACTCCTTCAAAAATATTATCATTACGATTCAATCTGTTAAAATACACTCCTTCAAAAATATTTCCATTACGATTAAATTTGTTAAAAGCTATTAAAACAAAGTGGGCAGGCAACTTTCCCTAGCAAAATGTCTATCAATGGGTGTTGTTCTGCACAGGGCCAGCACATCCAAATTAGTTAGAAGCTTTTGTAGAACGAGACACACAACAATGGGAGCTTTTGTTATTCAATGATATGGAAATAAGTGGCCCTGTATTCTGTAGTTTAGCCGGTTACTGTGATCTTTATCTACACACATATGAAAACAGAGGTGAATTTCACTCATTTCAGTCCTGAGATGACAGATTTACCGTATTAGATTGTTTCAACAGATTGAAGGCTTTGCTGTTTAGTCCTCCATGTTAAGTCCCCGCTGTCGTCCCCGCTTTAGGTGATCGCGTGCTTTTAATTCACCGCCCCACGGTCCCGGTTTCAATGGCATTTTGTTAAATCCACCGCCCACCGGGGCCAACGAGCCGTTAAAAGTGCGTTAAATGTCCCGGGGGTCAGGGTTTCAATTGACTGATGCATAAAGTTCGGTATAGCCCAGCATATCCCCTTGTAGATGTGTTTAGCTGTGCGTACCCCTGTGTAGCCGCGTATATAGCCCAGTAGAGCTGTGTACTATCGATCTCAGATGTCCGTGGACAAGGGCTTTTTTTCAGTCCACTTCACGGACCGTTGATTTCAGTCTGCGGTTAAAAAAACCTGATCACGTGATAACATTTTTGTGGCTCTGCGGTTTCGAAAATACCGATCTCTCGTGCCGCTATTTTCTGTTGCTCTAGCTCTCCCCAAAGAGAAATGCGTGAAACGATGTTGACGGCGAGTAAAACCGGCCGAAGCTATAACGGGTAACCAGGAAAAGCCTTGTCCTGAGAAATAAGAAGCGAGTGGAAACTCTTCTTCAGGTTTTTCTTTTCTCGGCCGTGGGAAGAGTGAAGGATTAGCGCCACGTGATCGTTATTTTCGAAACCGCAGAGCCACAAAAATGTTATCACGTGATCAGGTTTTTTTAACCGCAGACTGAAATCAACGGTCCGTGAAGTGGACTGAAAAAAAGCCCTTGTCCACGGACGTCTGAGATCGATAGTATACTCCTGTCTGGCTGCGTACAGCCGAGTGCTGCTATGTACGGCCCCGTCACCTATTTTGCTAATCTCGGGCTTAATGGTAAGGTTAACCCCTTCGCAAAATGGCCGAATATAGCCGATTTCACTGCCTTTGCGTTCATGGCCAGAACGTTTCCTCTAACGCTCTCAAAGAATAATGTCCTTTTCACCTCGAATTAAACTAGAGGCCTGAAACGTTTGAGAAAAGTGCATTTTGTGTTTCGTTATCGTGAGGGGTTTTGACATCATTAATGTGGATAAGGAAAGTTATAATCAACACATTCCGAACAAGCATCTGACAACGCACCGAGGAATTGTACGTAACCTGTGAGCGGAGACACGGTAAACAGCTGAAGGAATACGAAATTCCTTTATTTAGAGGAAAACGTAAGACTCGCTTCACTCGATTAGCCAAGTGCACATCTGCACGTTTGAGAAAAGTCTATTATAGGGCTATTAGACCTCGTCTTCATGGAATTTTACACTCTTTAACTTTAATCATCTTTTTGCTAATTTCGGGCTAAATGGTAAGGTTAACCCCTTAGCAATTGCAAATTGCCGCAAATAGCCAATTTCACTGCCTTTGCGTTTCGTTGCATTTTCCTCGCGTTCACCTCCAGGTTTTCTCCACTTTTATGTGCATGCCCGGTCTTGCCCAGTCTAATTTTCAGAGTTACACATGTGCATCAGACCCCAAATGCAAATTCGAGGTCAAACATATGTGGTCATAGCCCCCTTGGAACCATAACTTGGGCTCCTGTACCCGGGTAAAAAGATAGTTATACGCAAAAGTTTTTCAATACAGATGCGCAGTAACAATGTGTGGCTTTTTATTGAAAACTATTGCATATAAATTATCTTTTTGAGTCAACTATCAGGATTCTCATACAAATCCTCACAATTTTTACCCAACTGCACTTGGCCACATGTGGTGGAGGAGGGCAAGAACAAACTGGAAGAGGCCATATTCAAATTTAGCGTTGAGGCCTATAAGTTAAGAATTGGTGCAACAATGAGCTGTGCCCTGTAAGGAAACCTGCTGATTAAGCATGGCATGTCGCAGTCTATCGAGGGCATCACTCATCCATGTATTTGCTTCCAAGTGTTAGCTAATTAATGTATGGTTGCCTGGTTTATTATCAAATCACATCGCAGTAAAATACTGAATTGCGTAATTATTTACAAGCTACAAATATACAAATATAAATATAATGGCTTAAAGTTCAATTAAAAAGTTCTCATTCATCTCAAACTTAAGTTAGTCACAGCCGCACACTTCACGAAAAACGAATTAGCAAAACGCTTTGTCTTGGCTGCTGGTACATTATACGTTGTTTGGCGCCTGAAATTATTATGAGGGCTGTAGGCTTCAGGAATTAGATGATGTAATTTACTGTCCTGATTCTCGCTGATTTATCTAAATAACGACTTTGTAATATCTTCGTGGTGTAATATCTTCGTCGTGTATCTGAAGTGGCACTTATTTCAGGGTGGCACTCTTTCTTGTAAAGGTTGCGTACAATGAAGTCTGGGTAGAGAGGCCTTGAGAGAATATTTTTTTCATACTTTGTTTTTACCCTCTGTACCACGAGTTTTTCAATCAAATAAAACCCCCTTTGGCAAAAAGTCATCTTCTTTTTCATTAAGTTTTAAGACAAATCTACCTATCTACCAGTATACATCCACTGAGATAGCAAGTCACTTGAACCCATACCAACAATGTAACTGTTACAGTTTTCCTGTCTTAATCTGCATGTGCCACTGTGATTAAAAATTATTTTAAACCATCCCTGAGCGAACATTTAAACCTTAACTTCACAAATAAGGCTGTTAGATTTGATTGGAATTTTCCAATTTAATCGTCTGCCTCTGAAAGCTTATGTTGTTGTTTGTTTGTTTTTTTAATGAATTAATGAAAATGGTCAAACTGAAAATGTGTAGACTGAAGTGATGGCAAATAAGTTATCATCTCAAAACTGAAGAGCAGTAATATTATTCTTAGTCCCAAGCAAGTAAAGCTTTTCCTTTGGATCCAATGCAGGGGGCTCTCAAATCACCAAAAGTTCAGGGCAGTAATACTGGGCAACAGAGTAATATACATCTAAGAGAGTAAAGTCATCAACACACGTTGTAAAAAGCTACAGTAGTTTAAAAAGCTTAATAGACTCAAAACTTGTTCCTTCAGAGAATAGTACCCCTCTATCGTTTCTGTGCTCCATAATTATAACTGAAAAGTTCAAATTTCAACCAATGGTTTTGTTTTTTAGCCGCTGTTAACCTGTTGTGGACCAGGTCAAAGGGCCACATCGCTCTCTTTGTGATGGGCAGATCTTGATCCACTTTTTCGTTTCTGTTTTGAACAGTTTGTAAACTGTCTCTGTGAACAGGATTTGCGGCAGTAAAAGTGATAACAATACCGGTAGTTGGATTTTGAAGTCCAGAGTCCACGTGTTATTGATTAAGGTGGAGGAACTAAAAGTTTGTGAGTAATCTAGAACGTCTTGACAAGTGACACCTTCTGGTAATTGTTACAGCCGTACTTCTTCGTCAACAAAGAAACAAAGGAGAAGAGGTGATGTCAGCATGTACATTTCAGATAAATCCTTATTCTTGCTTGAAATAGTGGTAGACATTAACAGGAGCAAACATGGACAAAGCGCCAATACACGAGCCAACTTGAGTGCTGACTCCAAACCACAGAAGATGCTTTCGACCTTTTTCACGCATAATACCTCCAATAGCCACTTTGACATATGTTACTACAGCAAAAGCAACGACACTTACCACAACCTAAAATCAAAGGAAAAATGTTATAGTATTTTGTATAAAAAAGCAAAACCAGCTTAGCAAGCTTGTATAGTCAGAATGGGTCATTTTCATTATTAATAGCATTATTTTACAAAAGCTACCACATTCCTTGAACTTGCGATACAAATTATGACTACCAGTATTCTAGATCACATCATGAGTGCATTTAAAAAACTAAATGAGCTGTGGTACTTGTAGCGAATGATACCATCATGGATAAAGCCTATACTTGGAATTTACTATACATGCAGTATTATTGAAAAATTAAGAACATAATTTATTTAAAAAATTCCAAACTGACAGTCTAGAGACGAAGTCAAAAGACTCCTCCAAAAAGAAAGACTTGTTTTCCAACAAGCCTTAGCCACCAGATGAAAATATTTTCTATTGAAATTATTTGATTGAAATGATCTGTATCTTTTCTTCCTTTGTAAATTTGCGGTAACTGATTTCAAGGAAGGAGAGGAAATGTTAAGCTTTTGACTAAAAGCCTCAGGTCTTGGCTAAAAACAAGGGGGAGATGTGCTGGCAGGCAGTTCCCCTTGATCTATCACTGATTACATGGGCAACATATATATGTTATTCACCGGCCGGGAGGTCCGTATTGGGAAAAACTGCACCCAAGGTCTCAAGTATGACCTGAGACCGGAGGCCAAGGGCCGTACTCGAGACAGAGGGCACAGTTTTTCCCAATACGGACCGACCAAGGCCGGTGAATAACATTTTTATTTATTTCTAAATTCTATTTTTAGAAGGTAGGAGAAACTATTAAGAAAAACTGGAAAAGTCATGTTTTTATTTTACACATCGTCTCATCAACGTGTCAACAAATGTACAATAAAATGAATTGGTCAGGAATATTTTTTCACTGTGTGAAGTTTCGCTTTCAAAAGTCAACAAACTTGGCGAAATGTACAATAAAATTTCAATGTTTTAAGTGAGAAAGTGTCACTCTGCGCTTAGCAGAGTTGGTTACCATGACCGTGGTCAGGAGATAGGAAAATACTGCCCGCTCCCGGAACCAATCAGATTGCAGGATTCTCAGGATACCGCCCGCTCACGATCAAAGAAATAAATAATAAGGGTATATTGCATCAGGTAAATATCAGACAATGAACTGAATCAAGGAATGAAATAGGATATGAAGTGTGGGTTGTAGATAAAATGAAGAAAATTATCTCACTTACCTACTGTAGGCAATTTAAGCAATGTTGTCACTGAACAGGCCTGAAAAGTTTCAGGGCTACAAGCAGATTTTAACCTATGACCTACATGTAACCCATAAAGCTCCAATTTTTTTCAGGCTTCTTTAATGGCAATTGCTTAAATTGCCTTGGTAAGTTCAAGCATCGTTTCTTCAGTTCATGAACTGAATCACGTTAAGTTTTAGAGCCAACAGCAAATAAACTGTGACGTGAAGAGGCCTATTTTCCAAAACAAAAAAACTATTCTGTCATGAGTATTGATCATGTATTTATAGCAGTCATGATTTACTTACAATCAAAGCAGCACCAGCATCTTCACATCTTAATGGCACCATTGGACTTTGTGATGCAACAATGATGATGTAAGTGCACATTCCAAAATATGCAAAACTTAAGAGAACTATAATTATCACTGAGGTGGTGCTAATGAATGGAAACACAAAGCAAGTCACAGGGTTAACAATATTTGACAGTGTAAGCGTGAGATGATAAATATAATAGCTGTAGGGTATGCAGGCATATGACTGGATAGCCGGTATTACTCCATTACTCAAGCCGCTGATTAACTCCACAATAACCAACAGTAAGACTGAATCCCTGGTTAACCAAGACTCAACATGATCATCATACTCCAGAGAATTTTCTCCCTGCTGCTCTTCTTCAGAGACAAGTTCCATGGCTTGTTCACCTGTCTGCATCCATCCATTGTCTCCTTCGTAATTTCCATGAACCTGCTGTCGTTTGGCCACAGGGAGGTGATTCAGTCCAAGGAATGCCAAGAAGCAAGCCATCATCATTCCACTCAGAAACCAAAAGAACACTTCAGTTGAGAATTTCGGCCCCTTACCCCAGCTTCCCCCAGCAGTGCCATTTGGGGATGTACCATTGGTAGTGTTCACAAGGGGTGAGGGCTGTGTAGGGTTCACACAAGGATTATGGTATTCACTCCCCACCCCCTGCCCTAGGGCCACAAGACTTGGAAGAAGACCGCTTAAACCCTGGCCACCAAAATAAGGGCTCATGTACACTCCTCGGAAAATGGCCATGTAAGGAAGAAAGGTGACTGACGAGGAACAGTCGACCATCGCGACGAAGAAACACAGCACTAGCAGTGCAACGCTCCTTTCAGCGCCAGCGATGAAAGCTGTTTCCTTCCAGAAAAATGCCAGCAAAGCGCATGATGTACAACCGACCAGCACGCTGACATAAATTACTGGCACTTCACGAATCACGCCGGGGAAGAACTTATTTCCCAATGTGAACATCAGCGGCGCTATGTTTGCCATTTGAATTATCACTGTTAAGAAGGACGGTAGAGACCAGCTTTCTGGGATTTCTTGAACAATTATTGGAAGTTCAACCCAGAGTCCATTGATCGCCAACCACGAACCAGACCCAAAGATGACAACAAGCAAGTAGGTGATGACAGAAACATTGGAATACGCGTTTCTGAGTTTGTTTTTCAAGCGTTGCAAGGCCATAACGACGGTGTGAAAACCCTGTCCTCTCCCTCTATTGTTTTCCCTTTGTCTCGAAGATGTTTACGCGTATCGAAGTTACATAAGAATCACTGTTTGACCAACTGGGCGGCTGTATACGTCTGAGTCTCCCCCAGTCACTCGCGGAAGAGGCGTAAAGAACAAGCAAGGATGCCACAGCAAAATACTACTTCCTGCCCTCCATATTAGACGGAAAGATTTCCGTACAGAGTTCCCGACATTAATTATACATGCATATTCCTATACTAACCCTCTTCCAAAAAGAACGAACGTGAATAGAGTTTTGCTAGGAATATGCATGCATAATGAGGTAGGGACCTGTACGGAAATCTTGCCCATGGATGCCAAGCGAGTTACTCTCCCCACCCGTACGTACTACTCAGTGGCAAAAAGTGCTGCATGGTGTTTTGCCGTACATGAGGTACGTATCCCCTTCCACATTTCTCTGCTGATCACGAGGCCCAGCTGAATTTCAGATATTTTACCGCCACGGTTTTGAATAAAGAATGCAACACCACAGTCGTAAAAGAAAGGTTGCAATTGTAACTCCACCAGACGTGACAGGATTAAGGACCCCGAGTCCAAAGAGGCCGAGACAGAATGGTGTCCATTTCTTTGACGATGAAGAAGAAGAGTTCATAGGTGAGTATGGATTCTCCAATAAATAAATGTGAACATCTTGTCCGGATGTATTTCAACGTTATTTACCTTTTTATCAGATTTCTCTCCCGTAAATATGAGATGTTACTGGAGTCTCAAGGAAATGACATTGAGTTTAAAAAGCTATATAACCGTAAACAACCGCTATTAACCCGCGCCATGGTTTGGCGGGAAATCTCTGTTTTGGCCATTTTCAGCCGTCTTCTAACTGTAGCTGGGTTTAATCTTAATTTCTGAATGTTCAGCTGATGGAGCTTATTAGGCCCGTTTTAAACGTCGAATTTCACATGTGCCGAATCAAATTAAGGAATTAGATGCATGTGAAAATCGACGTTTAAAACCATTAAGTTCGACAGATTTGAATTAAATTCGACTTCTGCCGCATCTTCGATTGAGCGAGTCGAATATTCGACCTAAGTTCGACAGCGGTTTTATACGTCGAAAACTCACATGTGCCGAATCTAATGCATAATTATGATAACATATGATAAGCGGTTCTCATTGGCAGTCAGGAAATTGATGCGCGAACAGCGTGACTGAGAACTCGATCCGTTGAGCCGGTGCGGATATTAAGCGCGGAAAAATCTTAATTTCCTCAGCGTGCTAAGCATTTTTTCCAGAAAAATAATGTATTGAAGGTCAACCAAAATGGAGAACGTATATTGCCAAATTCTGAGTCATTTAAAACATTTAGCAAAATTGGCTCATCAATCGACATCCAACTTATTTTTCATGTTTAATCTTTTTATTTATTTTTTATTTTGTTGGCTTTTATTTTTATTTTCTTTGATTGAACTTGGTACTGCACAATCTGTGACTGTTTTTAGTGGTTTAGTGAATTTAATTCAACAAAGAAAGTTCGACGTCTAAAACAACTGTCAAATTTAACTGTTTGGGTCGACTCAAATACAAGTTTGATTCGGCACATGTGAAATTCGACGTTTAAAACGGGCCTTGGGTCTGTTCAGTTCTACTAACGGCGTATGGCTTGTTTTGAATCATAGACAGGCTACTGTTGCATTGACACACATAGTGTGGCATACACAACGTGAGAATCAAGACAGGTGCTGCCCACCGCACAAATGAAAATCGGGAGATGCATTTTAAAAAAATGGGAAGATTCAACAAAAAGTAGTTAGATTTATTTTTTTTCCCAGATCAAGATTAAATAAACCCTTTTCCCATGTAAATTGTAGTAATAAATTCAGTGTTTGTTTTTCCTGCATCACCCATGAATTTGCAATGATTACAGGCAACTATATGCATGAAAACATGGTTCTGTTATTCATTTTTAAAACTTACTAGGCAAAAACAGTTAACATAACTACTAATAAGACACAAGTCATCATTACAGCAATCACGTTCTAAATGATTGGTTTATGGTACTTGTGTTTTCGTTTATTTTCTGTTTTCTTTGCTCACCATGGTAATGTAATAATAAATAATAATAATAGGGTTCAATAATAGTAATAGTCTCAGGTTATCTAGCCAAGCACGAGTGCTCTACTAATTGGGGAGACTACAAATAAACTGAAATCAGAACAAATCAAATCATATTTAATAATTATTATTTTAGAATGATTTGTGCCAAAAACTGTGGAACTGGGAGTCCTGTCATGTCAGCCCATGAGAAAAAAGACAAAAATCGTGAGACTAGAGGCAAAATTGTGACTGCTGGCTGGTCTGTCACACGGTTCTGATTTGTATGAAATGATTGTGAAGTGCGGGTTAGAAAGTGTGAGGATCACTTCTTCAATTCGGTTCTGATTTTAAAAAAGTGTACCAAACCCCAAAATATTTTCTCTCGCAAAGGTTAAATTTCAGGACCATAAAGCATAATTATGTTTTCCTTTTTATCCTCACAATTCCTTTTTTTCTGACAAACTCAGAAACCATGAATACTTGAGAAATTTTCAGGAATGTGGATTTGGCAGTGACCAATCACAATTATGGTATATATGTAAGTTCAGGTTACATGGGTTGTAGACAAAACACTGACCCCCAGTCCATGGACTACCCGATGGACTGCCCAAATGCACTACCCTTAAATGGACTACCCCTAAAATGTACAACCTTTGAAAACACTATTCCAAATGAGTACTATTAAAGAGATGCTATTTATAGTTGTCATAAACGAACCTTGTTTATTTTCGGCCGTCTACCGCCTGGCCACCATTTTGAATATTTACACTTACAGAGGTAAAAAAAAAGTAAACTATCCACATAGCCATCTTACGTCCAGGAGTCCATGTGCCTTTAGTAAATTCCTTTTTCTTTATTGTGTTGGTTGTTTATCGTTAATCAAGGCCTTATTTTTGTATTAACTAGTGTTCATGTAAGCTAATTAGGCAACAAGAATATTGTAAGCATTGTAAATATTGTTTGTAAACAATATGTCAGTAAATATGGTATGTCTTGTTAATGTCAGTATCGTAAGTTATAAGTAGTCTACGTAGTGTTTATTAATTATTGTAAATGTAGGTGTCTTGAAAGGTTAATAAAATTTTATTGAAAAAAAAAAAACACTTACAGAGCAGCCGCTGACCACAAGGATTCCAGTTGCATAACTGGTAAAAAATGTCATCCTCGGTGGATTCAGGTAAGACTTTTGCATTTGATCAAAATCTTTTTGCATCTTACCTGCTGGAGTTTGATTTTCTGATTATGTGAGTTAAACTTCAGATGAATACTTTATTCCTTATTCCATTTGGGTAGTCCATGGGGTAGTTCATCGCCTGGGGGTCAGTGTTTTGTCTACAACCGGTTACACAGGTCAACTTCAAAACCACAAACTTCAAAACCACAAGTTTTTTTCACACCTGACTGGCTTTCCCTCACAACTCAATAACATTCCTTAAATATTCTACAGCTACTGTTCACAGTTTTCTGCGTTTCACAGTAATCAGCATATGCCATAAAACTTAGCAAAACTAGCAATCATTTGACCTACAATGGAGGTAGTGAGAGGCTTGGGTCCATTCCTGATTTCACATCACAAACTGTTCTCCAATACAAAAATTCTGTCAAAAGTCAAATGCAAAGCAGTTTGATGTAAAATCAGAAATAAATCCATGCCTCTCACAAGCTCAATGGTCCATAGAGCAAATGTTCCCAGTTTTGTTAGCTTAACATAACTTGTGCTGCCCATTAAAAATAAATGACAAAATTTGAGTTTCATAGTCCAGAAATTTAACTTTTGCAAAAGAAAATGTTTTCGAGAATTTTATGTGGCAATTTCTATGTGACAAATATATTTTCCTGCATATAATTATGGGACAGGAAATTGTCAAGATCTTGTTTGTTTGTTTGTAAGCCAGAAATGAATTTGGAAAGAAAGCACAAAGTGAAGCCAAAGGTCCTGTTTTGTAATGAGTCATCCATTTGAGCAAAATAATGTTCGTGTTTGCATGTGACAATTTTTATTTGCAACATACATTTAAAAGCTTTCACCAAATGCAGTTATTTGCTATATAAAATTACATGTAGGGCAAATTCGTTTTTATCATCCACAGAACAAAATAAATGTGCCACATTCTGATATAACTCTATTTAGAAAATCTGCTGGTGTAATTTTATTAGCCTTAGTTTAGAAATTTTATGAACTTTAAGTATTAAACTGGGTATGTGGGCTCTGTATAACGGTAAATGACAAAGAGGCTGATGCATTGGTCAGGAGACAGTTCTCCCTTTTACTTATTTCTAAGCCACCCTTTTTACTGTTTGATTATGCCCAAGGTACAACAAGCTTAGAGGACCATTATAATTACAAGGTATATGTACAAGGCCAGGACAAGATATAATATTATTACAATATTTATTGTCTTTTTAATTGTAGGTTGCAGGTTATAATGTGACCATATTTATTTATTATAACGTAATAAGCACACCTAATCCTGACTGCTTCACCTTGTGGTGGTTACGAATTGTAATTGCAAGGAATGTCACAGGACATTCAGAGGTGGGTTGGGGATTTTCAAATGCAGTCATGAAAGGGGTATTGATCGGCCATTAAACCTTCACTTGGGACAGGACATGTAGATATGCCAAAAAAGTACACAAAATTTAAGGGAAAACAGTCATTGAACTGAATAAAACCACCCTTTTCATTGAGGTTGTTGGTTGTCTATCAGGTTTTTAATGACAGCATTCATGGGCACATTGAAATTCATCCTCTTTGCATCAAGATCATAGACACTCCACAGTTTCAAAGACTGAGAAATATCAAACAGTTAGGTGAGAGCTGGATGCTAATTAAAATAAATGAATGTGGTCTGTGTTGTGTTTGCTTGGTTGGTTTGTAAAATCGTATTGAGCCCTTAGATTAAGTTTTGCTCTTTTTAATTTCAATTTGTAGGTGCATGTTATCATGTGTTTCCAGGAGCTTCACACAACAGATTTGAGCATTGCATCGGGTATGATAGATTTTGATATGCACTCTACTTTTGCGTATAAATATTTCAGTCACAGGTTCCAATTAAGATTTTGTACTGGACTGGAGGTCGTCAGTCAAGTTTTGCGGCAGGGAATTGCTGTTGTTAATTAAAGGAAGTAGTTAGCCAGGAAAAGTCCTGGCTTTTAACCCAGTGGTCTTCCCTTAATGAAACTCCTCTTCAGTTTGGGACAATTTTCACTTCATGCTTATCAGTGACACATTTTCTGTTTCCATTAGCACATGCCACTTAGCTGGACGACTGGTAAGGGGTCTACAAAAGAGACAGCCAGAACTAGGAATTACAGATGAGGACATACTCTGTGTTAGAATAGCTGGGCTGTGCCATGATTTAGGTACGTAAGTTCTTTTTTGAGGGTGGGCTTCATTTCTCTAAGCTACTCATAAGACAGTAGACAGCAGAGTGGTACCCATCTTGCAATTTATTTTCATGAGATCCCAATGTCTACGTTCTTAAACTCATCCTCAATTTTCAATTCACGTTGTATGTGCAGTGAGGCCAATCATTTTGTAAACGTACACAATTACTTGAAAGGAGGAACCCCTTTTATAAGTGTTTTGGTTGTCAAAAATTAATATGTAGCAAAAGATTCCCAACTGATAATAATTCTTACTTGCGTCTATAGGTCATGGCCCTTTCTCGCACATGTTTGATGCACTGTTTATACCAAAAGCTAGACCAGGAAGTCGCTGGAAGGTACGTGTAAAGCCTCTGCAATTGAAACTCTTCTTCTAGACACAAATCGTTATACCAAATACAGGCACAGAATTCAGTACTTTTCTTCTGTAAACAGCATGAAGATGCATCAGTTAAGATGTTTGATCACATGGTGGAAGTAAATAACCTGCTACCAAGCTTTATTGAGTACAATCTGATGGAAAAAGATCTGATTTTCATCAAGGAGCTCATTGCAGGAAAAGCTTTGGATACAGCAGGGTCTCAGGTGACTATAATTATTTGGGATTTCTTTTTAAAATGTTTCCGTTAGTGTAATTCACCTGTATGATTATTATTTTTGTTGTTGTTGTTGTTGTTTTAATTTTCTTCTTACCTTTTTTGGTAGGAGTGGCCATTCAAAGGACGAGAACCAGAAAAAAGATACTTGTATGAAGTATGAACTGTTCGTAGTTGAATCAATCTGAGTGGCACCAGAAATACATTGTTTAAAAAAATGAGCTCAATCTGTAATTGATTGTGTTGAAATGATGCAAATTATCTATGAGGTATATTATGATTCATTATCCGTAAAATTACACTATTGCTGCTTTCAATTCATAGATTGTGGCAAATAAAAGAACAGGAATAGATGTCGACAAGTTTGACTATTTCTCCCGTGATTGCCACAACCTCGGTATTAGTAACAGCTTTGATCACAAGTGAGTAAAACACATTGGATTGCTTTCTTAGCTACCTGTGCTGGGTGTTTTGCAGATCAGCTGTCGGCAGCAACTTGAATTTGTGATAATTACTGTACAATCAAATATCTCATTCTACAAGGTACTTTCTCTCACTCTTTGACAGGCGTTACATGAAATTTGCCAGGGTTATTGATGTCAAGGGAAATCTTCAAATTTGTGTACGGGACAAGGAGGCTGGCAATATATACGACATGTTCCACACTAGAAACAGCCTGTTTAGAAGAGCTTATCAGCATAAAACTTCAAATGTTATTGAACGAATGTAAGTGGTAAAAATGAATCAATTCTGGTTGCTCTGAGTTACAATAATTGTCTAAAGGGCTCGACATAGGAATGGCACAGGGGTTTGTGGTGAACTGTTACAACTGTCTCTCTTTGGTCTCGTTTCTATTCTTCCAATTACTTTGTAACAGTGACTTCAGAAGCTTAGCACCTCAGCTCCTTATATGGAATTTGGCTGCAATTTGGCAACATGAGTAAAAGACCAACCGAAACTCTCTGAGGCTGTTTCTGCACAAAGTCGTTCAGTTAATTTTTCTAGCAAAGGTTTCTGTATTCCCTGGTCTTTCGATGCTTTCACCTTATTCCTCCGTCTTGGCCTCTGGCCAATTCACAGATACTGTAACTTGCCATAATCAAATAATAAAACTTGTCCTTATGTGTCCAATAATCTCTCATAGGATCACAGAAGCTCTGCTAAAGGCAGATAGAAAAATTCGGTTTAAAGGATCTGATGGGTGAGTAGCCCAGTGTCTGATAAAGGGTAATGACTTAAATTTGTGCGACAAATTCACGTGTAGACATAAGAGATATCCATTGTTGTTGTTGTTGTTTTTTTCCTTTGCATTGTATGGCAGGAGATTGTTCTCAATCTCTGAATCAATTGATGACATGGAAGCGTACACGAAGCTAACAGATCAAGTGTATTACCAGATACTCAATTCAACCGAACCTGACTTGGAAGAGGTGATTTATAATTAACAATTATTGCCGAAAGCAAAATGAATATTGGTGAATATTTAACTTGTCAACGTCTCGGTAAATACTCACCAATATTCACTTGGCTTGAGGCAAATAATTCACTGAGCTTGAGGTGAATAATTGTTTTAGTATATTTTCAGCGGTGAATATCAAGAAAAGTGCCAGTGTGCTAAAACACGAAAAAAAAAATGCACGAAAAGTGCTTGCTTAGCTTAGCAGCTGCGCCTCCAAAATGTTATATTGAACTGGTAGCGCGGTGCATATAAGACCGAATTCTTATATTCACTAAGATTCTTCTATAGAACAGGGACATACGCACGACAAGCCGAGGACGGCAACAGTACAATGTATCTTCTCATGAAATCGGTAACAATGATAACAGGGACCATGGTAGGCTAGGCCTTCCCCTTCCAGGTTTTAGGGCAATTTCCATTTGACAGAACTGACCAGCCAGACCGGGCATTTGGCTCAGCTAACTCTACAACGCCTTCAAAACAAACACACTTCTCGGGCATGACATATACTCCTCTAAAAGAATGTGAGGGATATCAAGCACCTTTTTGTTCAAATTGTTGCATTTTCTTTGCAAACTGACCCGTCTGGCCGGCCAGTTGGGACAAAAGGAAAGCGCTCTTAGTTTTCTTAGTTTTCAACTGGCATAAAGGTCTACGGAAACCATTGAACTCTTAGGGAATGTTATATCTCCAAGGGTATGCAAGCACTCTTGTTATTTTCTATTTATGCCGTTGAGCTGTTTTACATTCAAGTTTTTTTTGTTTTGTTTTGTTTATCGTTTGCATACTAACAGTCCTATGTTCTTTTCAAGGCACGTTCAATTTTACTCCGCATAGAAAAGCGAGACCTGTACAAATGCATAGGGCAAACAATTCTCAAGAAGCCACGAGATAAGGTTCGGAAATTAGCAACTAGTACCAAGTTCCAATTAACTGTCCTCAACAGAAGGTTATAACTGCAAGCGTGTTTCTCTGTTTGGATAGGGAGATGTTCCTGATATTACTGCAGAACTAGTTCGGAGTGTCGACGGAGGGCCACATATTGAACCAACTGATTTCATTGTTGAGGTACATGTTGGTTATAAACCCGTGCATGCTAAAGCTATGAAACGAGTTTAGACGTGAAGTTAAAAAAAGTTGCAACTTACTTTAGCGCAAAATTCTCAGCACTGAGAATGATATTTTTCTTGAAAGTGACGCAGGCTTACTCGGGAAAAAAATCCTATGACTTTGCGATTACTAGTTCGGATGCTCTGTCAAGGACATACACAGAGGAGTCTCGTGCGAGCAAGGCAGGTTAACTAGTTTCATATGAGATAATCATACTGCATACTGCTAGGATTTGAATGTCGACGGTGAAAGGGTGATATGGTTTAAAGAGATGCGATGTTAGGTGTTCTAAGTATTGACGCGTATCCTACAGTGACAAGGGTTAGCCGTGCAAGCCTCAGTATATACCACACAGCCGAATAGTGCTTTTCGCGCGCGCTGATTGGCAAGCTCGGTGGTGATTAGCCAGGTACTATATTCACCTCCGAGCGCGCGGCGTGCGAGGTTTGAAAATTTCTGACCATTTGTCAAAAATAAAGTAGTTTTTTGGTCCCCTAGTTATTCAGCTTGTGTGATATAACCTGAAACGGTTATTCATCTCAGTGTCGGTGAAAGTAGTGGATATTTACCACTATTCACATCCACTCCGGTGAATAATTGTTAATTATTTACTCCCTCAGCTTGTCAACTTTGATTATGGCATGCGTGATAGAAATCCAATTGACGAGTTGCGTTTTTATGGAAAGGGAAGTCCAAACAAACCCATTGTCGTGCGGAAGGACGAGGCAAGTACTGTTCAAGTTGTTTACTAGAACGTTTCGTTGTCTGTTGGTCCTTGTATTCCAAACAAGAGCGACAACTGTAGCAACACAGTACGATCCGAAGTAGAATCAAGTGTTGCGTCATTCGCCAAGGGAACTGTTTTCCTCCTTTCCCAGCCCTGCTGTTTCGCAAACTGAAAACGGGAACTAAATTCCACGGTGGTAACAGAGAGACAGGGTTCGTAATGGTCATGGAACACCTGGAAAGTCATGGAATTTTAGTATCGGTCACGAAAGTCATGGCAAATTATAGTGATGTGTGGTAGGTAAATCATTGCAAATGTCGAAGCAAGGGCAAAACATAATACAGGTGAGTAATGTCAGAAAATACCCGAAAACAAGGATGATTTTGACAATTTTCGAAAGTGACAGCTAAACTGTGGGTCATGAAAAACTGGAAAAAGTCATGGAATTTGAAAACCTCAAAAGAGTGCGAACCCTGAGAGAACTACATCCATGAAGTAAATGTGCATTCTTTGGCTCACTATGTAGATCAGTACCATGCTCCCCGAGATGTTTGCTGAGCAACAGCTTCGAGCTTACTTCCGCAAGAATGACACGGAATGTTTGAAGAAAGCGAAGCGGTGAGTAAGCATTTTAAATTCATGGGACGTCACAGTGGCAATGTTGGTGTCCCAAAGCAAAGAACTGGCGGTCATGTCGGGTGCGAGTGTAATGTTGAAAATATGAGAGGTCCCGTCCCTGGTGAGATTCTCGCGGTTACGTGTCGAGAGCAGTCGATTGGTTTCGCCGAAGGAACAAGCATTACACCCTGTGCAAGTAAACGTATAAACGACAGAAGAACGGAGCTCAACAGGTGATGTGAGAAACATTGAAATGTCGGGACGCGATAATTTGTAGCTTTTTGCCCGAGTAAGTTTTTCCCTATTTCTTTTTTTTCCAGATGCTTTTTACAATGGTGTCGTGGACAGCAGTGTACGACTCCCAAGGTAGGTCTTGAAGCAATTTTTAACTTTGGTGGCGGAAAACAGACTTTAAAAACGAAAATCACGACGAAACGACCCTGGAAAACAAGAGCCCGCACTTGGCGATTAACTATGTCATGAAAGAAATGACTGAAAGAAATGACTATGAAGTGCGGGTAATAACAAGTGCGGATAACTATGTCATCTTGTAATTTATCGCAGGGAGGTGATGCACTTGCTGAATTCACGCCGATGAAGTCGTCTCAAGAAATGGAACGACGTTTGAGCTTTCAATAATGAACAACTGTAGTGAATTTAAAACTCTTCAGTTTTTATTGATTTCACGATATGATAATTTGCTTTTAAAAACTCAAAATTCGTTTTGAACTGTTCTACAGTTTTAGCATTTCAAAATTACTGCTATTATGTTAGTTACTGTTATTTACGTTCTTAAACTCAGAGTTAGTTACTGGATTGCTTCTCCCCATCGACAAAAATCAAAGGATAATTGGATTTGAAAGCGAACCCGGTTTGCAGTTATTTTTATAACGTTTATAGCTTGCCTCTCCTTGATTAGCCACTGGGTCTAAGTGAACTCGGAAAAAGAAACTTGGGTTAGACTTTTCAATTAAACTGACGGAATTTTTTTTTTTCGGGATTAAAATTAGGGCTCTTGTCACGTGAACCAAGAAGAGAGGCCACAATATTAAGTTAGACATTTCCCTTTTTCCAATACATTCGAACAGAAGGCATTTGACTGTCGTGGGATCAACCTATATCTTAGTTTGTGGTGTGCTGTTGTTTAACACAGCAGTTTCTTGTTATGGTTCAACTCCTTTTAGATCGTTTGAAACAGTGCTCGAAATGGTACTTGACTAATAGAAAGGTTTTAGCTCAAAAAATTGGTTGTGTGTAGATCAAAAGCTCAGATTGAATGTAAAAGTATAACGCTTTTGTTTTATAGTCGTGCGTCTTGTGTTGTTTTTGCAAGATATTTTGTCTTCGCGGCTAACATCCCATGCCACTTTGTTGTTATCATGTTACTACTGTCACTCTCGTGCGCGCGTGTGCCCTACTCAGCTTCGTAGTTTCGTGCGGCTCCCTGCTCACTTGTTCTCATTAGACCTTCGTTACAAAGACACAGTTTACTCCTTATTGCCGCGATGCCCCTGATAATCATTTATTTTTTAATTTCGCGGCACGCTTATATCGATCGTATTCAGTTTAACTTGAACGTTGTGACTTCTTGCACGTATTTAAAACTGACCAATCAGGATTCGTTCTGATAATAAGTTGCCGCAGGACTTGTTAGGAAAATTTGAAAAATATCATTAATTGACAATTTTGTACGCCGAAGGCGAAGAATTGTTTTAGTATCAACTTATATAACAATTCGTGAATCTCCTTGCTGGAAAGTTCAGCAAACCGGCTGCTAGCAGTAATTTTGCAACAAACGGGAGGATTTACCATACTAAGCGGTGAATATAACGTCATAGTCCGAGCCGGTCCACCAATCAGATTACGAGAAACTCTTTTGTTCAACTCTGAAAGGGCGATTTAACTTGGATTCGTTTTCTCTCCTCATTTCTCCTGAGGATAATACGCAACGACGACAAATGCCAACGTAAATCGGGAAATGGCGTAATCGATGTCCTTTCCCCTGGTGAGAAGAATTGCGTTGTACAAACGAGAGCCGGGATACGAAAAATACGGAACTTGACTCCAGTCACGTCGTATTTCCATATGTTCTCTCTGCGCTCAATGTTTCAATAAAACACTCTTGTAAGCAAGGATAATTTTAACAAGATAGGATATCATCGCAGTTACGAACGCTGCCTAAACGAAAAGATAAATGCCGAGTTCACGTCACCCTCTTTTTCAAAGGGAGTCTGTAGCAGCTGCGTTGCCTGTGTATTATTTTTTCGCGCCTCAGTTTTCAGTCATGTGACACGCTTGCTCGTTTGTTTTAAAATGATCTGGACGATTCACTCGAAGTTACGATATCGATAGCTTTGTTTGTTGGCCTCATTTAGCCGAATTTGTATCGCCGAATGTTTGTTTAGGCCAGGGTGATTGATTGTGCTGCCATTAAAGCATCCGTCAACTTCAGTGGATCCTTACAGAGTCTAAATGGGAAGTCGTTCATAAGAAAATGGGTTTTTATTTCTAATGCAAAGTAAAACTGATTATACCATCACAAAACGTTTGCACTTAAACGCGCTTTGAAAAAGAGGCTATAACGTCAACTCGTAAATGGCCTATTCAGGCCTTAACGCGATACTTTGCTATACTGCTGCAGTGTTCCACCAACTAAGCCACCAAGCCAACTGGCAGCTGGGCGAGGGTTTGAATCCCGTTGAAGCCTGGGATCGATTTTCAGGCCCCTTTTTCGGCGCTTCTGCTTCAGTAGCGTTTATAACCGCGAGGAGCAGCTGTTTCGAATTCTATTATAATTAGCAATCCCCAGAGACCCAAAAGGGAATTACAAGGGAGGGAAAGGCTCGACATAGGACGAGTCTGGACGCGACGGCGACGAGATCTCAGGAAAAGGGATACAGAGCTTTTTGATAATAAAGTGCAGAAAATAATCCCTCAGACTGCTAAGTTCAAGCTCAAAAGCTCAAATCACCAGCACCTATCTTTAAAAATAATCTTCCTTCTTTCTTCCTTCTTCCTTCTTCCTTCTTCTTCTTCTTCTCCTTCTTCTTCAAGTGTACGCCATTTCATATGTTTTCTGTAATAAAAGGAGGATTTTACACAACAAAACGACAGAATGATGATGTTAGTCAAGTCGAAAAGCCAAACACGTATTTGATGGAAAAGTCGGCTGCTTCTTCGAGTAGTTCCAGATTAGCCGTCTGGAACTTGAACCCAGTTCAAGTATACGTTATCTCATAGATTTCTCTAATACAAGGAGAATTTTACATAGGAAAACGACGATCTGAGAGAAATGAAAAGCCAAAAACGTTCTGAAAACATATTTGAAAAGTTGATTGTTTTCTCCGGAGAGTTTTGAAAGCAATTACCCAGCGTTGTAAGAGGACAGATTAGCCGCAAGGAATTTGGACGCAATTCAAGTATGTGTCATTTCATATATTTTTTGCAATATAAAGAGAATTCACAAAGCAAAACGAGGATCTGAGACAAACCCAAAAACGTATTTGAAAAGTGGATTGCTTGCCCGGATTATTTTGAAGGCAATTACCGGCTCGGTAAGCGAGCAGATTAGCCGCGGCATGGAACTTTCATTAATATACGACTGTATTTTAGACTTCTATCTTGTATGTACTGTAAACATTCAGGTTTTATTTTCACAAATGTACGAAAATAATAAATACAACAATATTGCTACCAAATACAATAGATAAATGAAAGCAACGCCAATCGTTTCAACATTTTCGTGATGTGCCAGACTCGCCACATTTTCCGACTAACCACAGGCTCCGAAATCATCAATGTTTTATCAAACAAACAGCATTATAATACAAAGTTAATGGCACAGTACCACGAATCTCGGATGGAAAGTACTGCGAGAAATAATACCTTGAGATAAACGGCTAACTCCTGAAAATTTTAAGCAGCATTACTTGACCCTGACATTCGTTCACGGAACTATCCTCCCTGTGGGAAACATGTGCATGTTTGTTGCGGAGACTTGAGCTAAATACTGTCGTGAATAAATCAACGGCAAAAAGCAACTTCTCCGGTATGTTTTACCAAAGTGTGGTTAAACATTTGTAAACAATTTGATTTTAAAATAGAATCAGAATCATTGTCTCTATAATTCATCAAGAAATAGATGCGTAATAAATGCAATTACCAGCCGAAAACGTCACTGTTACAGCTTCCCCTTGGTGTGATTAGAACACCGCCTTTTTAGTTTGACACTAAGTCTTGAGCCAAATTGGCTTATTTTCAATCAACTGCTCCCCGTGATTGCACAGGTGTTTTCGTGAAGCTACTGCCGTCGAAGCGTCCTATTGTTGGAAATTTACAGCGAATAACACGACCGAAGAATCCGCCTTATATAAGCCCGTACAAAGAGGTAAGATATTCTTTTTAGCGGAACGTGTTACTTTTAAAATCAACCCGGTCAGTCGAAATGCGTTGTATATCATTTTTTTACAGACGGCTTTTAGCTGGACAATAAATTTTCCGCTTTCCACTAGAATGTATACTGCCTAGTTTTAACTGTACACAGCTCTTACAGGAAAATTTCAGGGTAATTTTTAACCGTAGGTTTAAAATCTGGCCAGTCAAAGACATTACTTTGAAATAAACGTTTAGGCAATAAACTCTAAACCAAATTCTTGGCTTTCCAGTATTAAATTTTATACGGGCGCGAATGCGAAGGTATGCATGACTCGGGCAAATAGTTTCTCTCCATTAGAACCCCTCAGAGAGATTGCGTTCAGTTATTACATAAAAATACCGCTAAAAGAAACTAATACCAGCAGCAAAGTGCGTATAAAAAATTTCCTTGTTTATCGGACATATAAACCTGGGAGTTGCATGTCTAGTCATTGAATGATTTTAATTATATCACCATGTACAAAGTGTGCATCAGTCAGATTCATTTGCATTAAAATTATTGGCATCTGAGACGTTCTCGATATTGGCCGGGTTTATACTTCAGGCCCAGTTGTTCGAAGGGTGGATAGCAAGCAAATCCAATTGAGTTATCCTTTGGCAAACGTTTCAGGCAGGAAAGTTGTTCCTCCCCGAACTCAATGTGTCTTTCGTTTCAAAAGGAGTTTCCCGTCCATTCAGTTTTCCCGTTCTCTAGCACGAACTCGGCAAATCATACGGTATTGAAAATCATGGAAAAAAACAGCTTTCAATCTTCATCGTTCTCTTAACAGATCTGACTACTCCACACCAAGCGCAAATTGCAATGAATACTTCAACAAATTTAACATCGGCGATACACCCAGAGGCGCTGCAGGAGGAGATAGACATTTTAATGACCATTGTTTTCTTTGCGGTCGCTGCTGGAGTCATGGCAATCCTCTTTGTTGGGTCTCTCAATGTGAAAAGAAAGGAACACACTGAAATGAAAACGGTGAGCATAAGAAAACTAAGGGATCGATCTTATTCTGGTCTGTTGACGTTTCTACGCTGAGTTATGGTGAATATTAGGAAAACTAGAGGCTCTATCCCTCGTGTGGATTCTGACGTATCACTAGCTATACTACACGTACTTGATTTACCTGAGTTTCACCACCAATGCAGACGGTGGGGGTCACACGACAGAGGAAAGCCCCAATTGATAGTGTGCCCTTTCCAAGACCAGACCACAACACTGGGAACTATGTGCCCTACAATTCTCGAACAGTGTGAGAGTTCTTTAACGTCCCACAATATTAATAGAGAAGTGCTGTGAGACGAGACCTACGGTTTGCCGTCCTTATCCGAGAAGACTAAACAGTCTAAGCATTTGCAGATGTCATTACAAAGGCAGCACTTTCTCCTCAATTATTTAGAGACTTTGAGTGGTGGTTCGGTAGCCGGGGGATGTGAACCAGTGACCTCCCGCACTGCAGTCCAGGGACCAGTGGCTCGAAGCATGGATAGCGCTAACCAATAGGTTGTCATGGTATTTAACGCTGGTTAACGCTAACCAAGTTTCAAGCAACTCAGCCCTGAGCTCTGCCAACTGAAATACCTGGTCGGTGGTTACCACGTAGTGATATGTGTATCTATTTGAAAAACGCTGTTGGCTATGTAGTGCCCGGGTCTCTGCACAGCGGTATGTGTACCCTAGTCAGGGATACACACATCGTTAGTTATACTTGAGCATGCTCGGAAAAATATCCGAGTGTTGCTTTCTAACAGGAGTCGAACCTAAGACCTTCCGACTGCTAGTTAGGATGCTATGCCACTGAGCTACGGGCGACTCGTGGAAGAAAAATATGTTGGACAACACTCGGGGCTCTTAAGGTTGCTTCTGTCTGTCATTCTATCATTTTTAGCATATGCGCATGCTAGGGTTCAAGCCCCGTGTTCAATACGATACCATATGGAAAACACAATAACCATGCATTTAAATATATTTCGCTTTAAATATATCGCTCTAAATCATAACCGATGTGAACTACCGGAAGGGATTTGTCACATGTGGTTCAAGGGCCGACATTTCTCTCCCTCACTGCCTGTTGGGGAGGGGTAGCTGATAATAGATAGGGGCCGATTCTCAGTGCTGGTGTAAGCTATCTGGAGGACAAAATGTCGCTGATCGTCATGGTACAACGCTCAGGCCAAAATGTGCAGAGGTACCCTAAGTGGTTGTGGTCTGCACACGCGCAAGTACCTGATATTCTATTCTGTTTTTGGAAAGACATCGGCTCTTGGCCGAATCCCCTTGATGACTAAAAATCTGCTAACGTCTGAGGAAATCTGCTAGCATCTGACTAAAAATCGCTCGGCTTTTAAGCAAATAAATGCAGTAATTTTAAAACCGCCAAAGATAGTACTATGAGACGTACATGAAAGATATATTATGCATTCGGAAAAATCCATACCCACGACCCTCCGAGATCTAGTACGGATGCTCTAACCACTGAGCTGCTGGAGACTCTGTGGCGAGCAAGAGTGAAATGTGGTTATAGACTACGACTGTATCACACAGTCACATAGTCCAATTTTTCAATAACCATATGACTCTTAACTGCATAGATCTCGGAGGGTCGTGGGTTCGAATCCCATCTGGGGCTCGGATTTTTCCGAGTTCTCAGTTGAAGAGGCATAATATATCTTTCATGAATTTTAAAACCACACTCTTTTCTCCTTCTCATCCAAACAGGCTGGCGTAACGGTTATACCACAACAATCTTTACACCGTTATCCACAGTACTACCTCCTGATGTTTTACACAGCATCCGGTCGACACAGTGGAACCACTGCAAATGTGTTTTGTCGTATGTACGGAAATCATCATAAGTCAAAACCTATTATTCTGCGCGATCCTGACAGAGCAACGTTTCTGCCTTCCTCGGTGAGTTCGTTCCTGGTCACACTGAGTCACTCCTTGAATCAGATCAGGGAGATTCATCTATGGCACGACATTTCTGGCCCAAATCCCCCATGGTTCTTAGAAGGCGTGGTCATATGTCACCTAAATACAAATGTCACGTGGTATTTTGAAGCAAACCGGTGGCTTGACGTTTCTGCAGGCTCGAAGGAGGTAGAATGCAGGTTGAGACCTTTAACGAGAAATGTATATTTGGGAGCAAAGGCTTTATTTGATGCAAAACTTGATGACAACGTAAAGAATAAACACATTTGGTTCGCGCCTTTGTTGTCAAACAAAACACAAACGTTCGGTAAATTCGACAAGATATCTTGCTGTCTGGCAGTGGCTGGATTAATGGCACTCATTACAACAGCCTTGGTGGATACAACCCAAAGTGTATTTCCCAAAGAGTCGATAAGACTGGGGCCATGGAAACTAAGAATTGGTGATGTTTATAGGGCTGTTATAAGCGCTGGAATTGCGTTTACTGTTCGTCTTTTGCTGGAGTTCGTCTTCAAAAATTCGAAAAGAAAAAGAACGTTAAACGAGATCAACGTCTATGAACACATACAGGACTATTTTCAAAAGTTGAATGCAATAGAGTTTGTTGACGAAAATGAGGAGGACATGCATACGGACCAAAAGGAGAGCCCCTCGAATGGCCAGAGGGAGGAGAAGAGCTCTGACTACAGTACAAATGCGGTAGACAAAACCGGGAAAGTGAAAATCGTAAATGACGGTCCAGACGAAGCAAATGGAAATGTGTCGGATGATTTTTCGAATGACACCGTGAACAAATATAGTGGGTGTGTTAAGGAGTCTTCGTCAATGTATGGCTACAGTGCACCGACTGAGGCCTTTCAGGTCAGAGATCATGCTGCCAATCGTGGGTGTGTTTCTGGAGTAAATTCAACGTGCGATGATGTCTCCGATGATGCCCACAATGTGGTAATTGGTTACGGTGCACATACTGACCGCGTTAAACCAGAGGAGAGCATGCTGAAGCAAAAAAATAAAACACAGGATATCAGGGACTTAATTGATGTTCTTGGAAACTTACCTGAAAAAGAGGAATTTATTCATATTTTAGACAATGAAAATGACCTATTTGAAGATCAGGACTATGTCTCGGAAGACCTAGAAACATTAAACGAAATCGATACGTCCTCTTTGAAAGGCGAGGACGTAAAGTTAGAGTTTCGAAGACCAGAAGCCAGCGTAGCTACTTCCTCCGTCACAAACAATGAAGACGAAACAGTGGCATATCACGCAGGCGCAGTAACTTGGAACGGTGTCACTAACCCCGGCAAAATACCAAAAATGTGGAAACAACTTCCGTTTCCGCACCATCTTATAGATGAGTATGGCATCAAAAAGCTGCAATGTGCTACTCCCAGACTTCCCCATAATGTTATGAAGATAACACAAGCACTCTGTTTCATTTTTCCATTCCTCTGCACCGTTATTACGATAGCCATCGGATTCCGATGGTCTGGTTCCCTAGCCACGTCCTGGATTATGACATTTGCGATTGCAATCATTGGTCAAATATTTGTTTTGGAAACGTTGTATTCTTTTCTCCACGCAATATATTTTGCCACGTGGTGCCAGAGGCCGGCGAGAGAAGAAGACTTGAACAACGAGCTTTCAAACAAAGTTTGGGTGAATGAAGACAAGGAACTGACATATTACTCCGATGCGGTGGTTGACGAAGACGCAGGAGAATTGATTCCACGGCCTCCAACTCAAGAAGACATTCGAAAAGCTCGGGAGCTAGCAGGACGAGACAGGGAGCTGGAAGACGTAATAAAGATGCTGGCGTTCGATATAATCTTTCTGTTGCTGTTATCTTTAATATCTTTTGGAAACAGAGATGCCTTTTCTTATCCATCTAGAGCTGGCATACAGAATACTTTTAACATAACCAACAGTTTTTCAGACCAGGTAATTCAGCTTAGAGCCGTTCGGCTTCCGTCAGTTCAGTACACAAATATCGGGCAACTGCCGATGAACAGATAATTAACTTACTTTTTGTGCTTCGAAACTTTTGCGTTGTATACGACTTACGTTGTAAGTTTAGCGTGTTAGTTACCAATTATCTGAGCATACTATATCTTTAGAGAAGTTTGAGCTTCTCGCTTTCGTTTTCTGGCATTTCTCTTAGGTTAGTTCTAGTTACTGCATATTTCTGTCTTGCCACGATGGCTACGAGGCGCCCCAACTACACTTAATATGAAATAAGCATCTATATTAAGTCATACAGCCACACAATACCAATGAAAGACAGTCCTTATCACTCCTGGTATACAGGGGCATAGCTGCCTTCAATCCGTAAGCCCGGGCCATTTTTTTCAAGGCGGAAAGTACGGCGTTTCTTTTTCTGTTGTCTTTACTCATTTCGATCTTGGGGCGTCACTGCCAATTTTTAAACACCTGTTGAAAAGAGAATGACGTAATCGAATTGCGTCATACTTGATTGACATCGGAATTTTACTTTCACTTGTATCGTGTGGCGTCTAGTGTCTAGGGTGTGGTTTGCGAATCTTTTAAGTCGGAAAAATCTATGAAAAAGTCTTTTTGCAATCTAAAGTTGAACCAGGGAAAGTCTTTGGAAATCGAAGTTCTGTCGTCATATTATCTCTCTATTTAACATCTACTCTAACGATTTCATAGAAAAAAAGACCTTTCACAACGAGATATTGCGATGGATTGGGAAAAAGCGAGACGGAGGCTTGCAGAAGGCGACATAAATCCAAGAGGCTAGTGGGAAGGTCCACTAATCTGAGATACAATTGTTTCCATATGCGAGCCATGATAAAAATTGAAAATGTTTGCATTTCATTCTGGCTTTAACTGAAGAAAAAATGGCTGCCGGGCTACGCCCGGACCTGTTGTAGACGTTTTGATTTTTTAGTCAACCAGGCGACACATTCTGACACGGTGCGTATCATCATTTCAGGTAAAAAATACTGAGACTTATTGGAGATGGCTCATGAATGATACCATTCCAGTGCTGTTGTTTGATCCTCGCGACAAAACGCCAAATGAAGGCAGACGTCACTTCCTTCCTGATGGCAACACCTATCTTCTCGGAACTGCAATTCTGCGTCAGCAGAGGCTACAACCAGGATGTGAGTCAATATTCGTTTCTGAGCCCGTGTAACAGAAGCTAGAGTTCGTGGGGTTCGAGTAATTATAATAGAAGAGACCAGCGGGACTGAGAAAGGGAAAGCTTTGTTTGACCGTATGGCTCTTCACTTTCGTGATCTGTTCAGTCTTTCTCGAGCCCGTATAATTCTCGGCGTCTCGTAGTTAGGCTATGTTGGTTTTATACTAAAGACGAAATCATATCTGGTTAGAATTTTCTCTTGGCCTAAAAAGAGAATATTCAGGCTGTCCCGATATGAATATGAAAACGAGATGCCTGTTAAGCTCTTGATTACCCCAGCCATCGTTGTCGATGACTATAATCAAGTCTATAATCCAAATGCCTAAGGGTATAAAAAGATGATTGGAAAGTAAGCTTGTTTGGAAAAAAAATTGTTGTCAGATGAGTGATTCGCCTATCTTGGGTACCGGGCTAGAGGTTTGTTGTTCGTGTTTGTTCAAATCTTGGGTGCTTTCATATCGACGACCAAGCATTTTCAGTGTTAGTTATTATCACACAATCAACACGATATCGGTCAGTCAATGACCCTTGATAAAAAGAAATAATTATCAAATTTGAGACCGTTTTGATTACTGAATTTTCAGTGAGCTGCAACTTTCCAGATGTTCCACAGGGAGTCCTCTCAGAGTGTCATCAGGTTTTTCTAACCGGAGAAAATGAAGACAAAAGCAGCTACGGCCAAGGATGGGAGGAGGGCGTGCCTTCGCAAGAGAAAGGCTCGTCTCCGTGGAAATATTCGAGTGGAGGGGAATCGAAAACTGACTATAAAACATGGGGGCGAAGGAACAGCTTTAGCGGAGGAGGTTATATCGCGCACCTGAGCAGTGAAAGGCGAAGCACGCTGACACAGTTAAGCGAACTGAAAACAAACGGATGGATCGATCAACTCACACGGGTCGTGTTTCTGGAATTCTCAACTTATAACGCAAACGTCAACATTCTATCCGCGTTGCTTTTTTCGGTGGAATTTACATCTTACGGTGCAGCGTTACCTTATTTCGACATGTATTCGTTTCGATTGTATCGTTATTACACTCCTTTCCAGTTTATATTTCTAGTTTGCGAGATCATATTTGTTGTCTTTGTGATGCAGCTTATCAGTAGAGTGGGACACCAAATCTACCGAGATCGCCGAAGTTACTTTACGTCCTTTTGGAACTTCACAGATCTCTTCTTAATTCTCTTTTCTTTAGTAATTATCGCCTTATATGCAGTTCGCTGGATTAACTTGACCAACGCCATCGAAGCAATCCGCGAGGATCCGAACGCGTTCTATGGCTTTTTCTCAGTCGCTTTATACGACGAATTCATCGCGTATATTTCCTGCATAATTTTTCTCATCCCCTGTCTTCAGTTTCTACGTTTTCTCAAGTTTAACAAGAACTTTATGATATTCTACGCAACACTTGAAAGAATCCGATCCGACATTTGCGGCTTCGCGTTTGTGTTTCTTGTTAGCATGTTATGCTTTACCTACTGGTCTTACTCCATGTTGAAGACAGTTGCCGAGCCTTTCAGCACGTTCATTGGGACCTTTTACAGCATGATTTCCCTGTTGCTGGGCAAGTTCTCCTTTCGACTGTTATCACCGGGCACAGCTATCGCAGCACAAGTCGGACCACTCTTTACTTACTTCTTCACATGCGCTAATGTCTTCTTCATATTAAACATCATTCTAACGATTATAACAATTGGATTTGCAGAGGCGCAATCTGACGAACGCTTTCAAGAAAGCGAATATGAAGTAGTTAAGTTCATCATTAATTATATTAAAGAACGTTTGGGACTTCTGCCACCTTACATACCACCACCTCCAAAAATAAGTCCTCCGGAAAAGGAAAAACACTACACATACTTCCAGTGGAAGTTATGTACTCGTTATGTGACAAGAAGTCAGTTCCCACGATTAATGAGATACGCTAGGAGCACCTACTTAGACGATTTTGTGGATGAGGTGGACATTATTGCAAATCTTCTCAATTTACGGTTGCCCAGACAGGTCCTTGAGGAAATGATTCGCAGGGAGCAAAGCTTAGAGAATTTTGCCCTGTGAAATATTTGGCTTGTGACTTTCAAGACGTGTTGAAGTTTCAGCCTAAAACTTTTTAATGAAACGTCTTTGTTTTGTTCTGTCTGCTGTCTTCTTCTTTGTTTGTTTGCCGATTTGTCTTTCAGTAACTAAAACAAAAGACGAGAGTGAAAAGTTCTCAGTGAAGGAAAGAAAGCGAAAGAAAACTGAACTGACGTTACCTTGTGACCCTTACGACAACGTGAATCATCATTGGAAGTGCAGAAAGCCCCGAGTGCCGCCATAGAACTACGGCCAAGACGTTTTAGGAGGGCAACGCGACATGGGAAAGCATGGCAATTAACCTTGACTTTGGAGATTGAAACTCGATGTCAAATTAGACTTAAAGCTGGAGGCCGACCGGAGAACTTTGTACGGGACTTCAAAAATGAGTTGAAGCTGAACTTAGTTAAAGCTCAGTTTTAGTTGTAATCTCTCAAGTGCGGACAGCACCTGATCTTTCTGGGCCACCTAAAAATCATAAACTGATCACAAAAGAAATGGTAGGGATGTGCGTCCGCTACTGTGCAGCCAAAACATGTTGTTTATATTTATACACTTGTAAAAATAACAGAGAAAGTTAGCACATTGCTCTGATCTATTCTATTCCATGGCGGAATCTGGCTAAACTAGCTTTAAATTAATTGTACCATGATGTAATCGAGTTAGGAACTACTCACGTGATGTTAGTTTGATTAACAAGGCGGTGAGAGTCAAGAGCGAAAAAGGAATGAGATGGGAAGGAAAAACAGTCAGAAACGGAATTGTATCAAAACGGACTAATTTTCAAGTTAAGAACTTTCGCATGTAATCAATGTCAGAAACATTTCAAATATTAAAGAGTTCTGGATCAATATAGCACAAGAGTACGTTCTCACTAAATTTGCACATCAGAGAGATTTAAGGTGGCTCACACCGGTTTCAACACTTTCAAGAGCCTCACTTATCAGAAAGATTGACACTATAACACTATCACGTACTAACAATGTTATGTTACCATATGAAACAGCAATTATTGCTGAATAAAATGCGGTCATTATTGTAACGTAATACGTAACTATGGTAACAGGAAAGCCCTATTAAAAAACCCTATATTTCGGCTTAAGTTGCTCATATCTCAAAAACGAACTTACCCCCATTTTTTAATGCTTGAAAGTGATCGGCAGACCAAGATAAAACTGTCTGCAAAGTTTCAAAAAATTCTGTGGAGCGGATTGTGAGCCACCTTATTTTTTTATATTTTTTAAGGTGGCTCTGAATCTGCTCCACAGAATTGTTTTAAACTTTGCAAAAAGTTTCATCTTGGTCTGTTGATCACTTTCGAGCAATAAAAGATGGGGGTCACCGAGTTCGTTTTCGAGATATGAGCAACTAAAGCCAAAACATAGGGTGTTTTTACAAGGTGTTCCCGTTTCCATGGTTACATCTTGCGTCCCAATAATGACCGCTTTTTATTCAGCAATAATTGCTGTTTCACATGGTACCACAACATTTCTAATACGTGATGTAGTGTTGTAGTGTCAATCATCTTAATAAATGAGTCTCTTGAAAGTGTTGAAATTAACTGGTTTGAGCCACCTTAAGAGGGAATGTCCGCTAAGACCGAGCGAGAGGTGGCAAACGATGAAAAATCGACACTGTTCATATTTCATCCACAGATAGCCTATCATAGTGTAAGAAACGTGGTGGGATTTATTTATTGAAATAATAATTCTAATCCCTAAAAATAGCACAACTCCGTTAGGACCCACCGCGCCGGGAAAACCCCGCAATTTTATAGCGAAATACCTGGGTTGTAAAATTCTTTATATTTGATTCACGTCACCCCAAAGCGCAAATTGGACATCAGAGGCCTCTTTACTAAATGTTATTGAGTAATTTGATACTAAATATTAACTTGTGGCTTAAAAGCTGAGGCCACGGGAAGCCATTAAAAGTCATCAAAATTTTGATTGGTCAAAATTCCCGACTTGGAAGATTTTTTCCGGAGTGCATATTCAGTCCCGGTAAAATAGGAAATTAATCGAAATTTTCAGATTTAGTTAATAGAAACGTTGTTCTTTTTGCGTAGAAAAAAGTCAATGTCGGGTTATTTATCAGCGCCGAAGTGTATCACTCCAAATCGCCATTATTACAACAATCCGATAAGAGCCGGAAAGCCAACAAAGCGAAAGTAACGGCTGGTCTTCAATTTTTTTTGTTTTGTTTTTTTCAGTATTTCGCTCTCTTTGAATTGCTGGAGTAGAAATAATATTATTATACAATGCTGATGCTATCTCAATTTTGATTGGCTAAAAGCACCCCGCTAATTCTAGATGGCGCTGTGTCATCGCGTCACATCTACAGACACTGGCATTTATGCATGTAGGTATGACGCGTTTTTGCAGACAATGGTTTTCGTTCTGTGAAATGTCTCAACGCTTCTACATTTATAATTGTATAATAAAACAATTATTGGATTCGGTTTTCGCATGATAGCGAAATTATCAAGGCCTCGGTTTGTGTTATCCGCCTCAGCCTTCGGCTTCGGCAGATAACACAAACCTCGGCCTTGATAATTCTCGCTATCATGCTCAACCTCAACCAATAATTGCTTATTACCGGTAGATCGTCACAAATTACACAGTTACTCCTAGGAATACTCATGTCGGCGCTAAGACATATTTGTACAGTACTGTTTCGTCCAAAAGGGACTGATGAAATGGCAATGAGCGGGTCGGGTATTTGACTGTGTAGGGGAAAGATTGGCATTGTGTAGGGTGGACACATCGCATCGAGTATAATCACATGATTTCTCGTACAATTTGGAAGAAATAAGCGCTGACTGCACAACCTAGCAAAAACTCACTCTGGCCTTATAGTTGTTCCAAATTGCGGCACGCCGAAAATCATGTGATCGTGTAACTTTTCAGAATGGAATCATGAAAAAATGCAAAATCTTCGCCGTACGTATATTTATTTTTTTAACTGATTATACAAGTGAAAGCGAGAAGTTTTTGGCCGAGTTGTAAACTGAATGTATAAATGGGATAAAGATTGCCGGAATCAGTACAGTAGCCAGCGTTTTAACATGTGGCACATGGTTTCCAGGTAGTTTGCTATAAATGTTCGGAACGGTAGAAAGGGATGTTTTCAGAACCCATTACCTCTTCGCCAATTGCACCCTGGTTCTCCGGCTTAATATACAAACTCGACAGGCAGGAGGGTTTCACTGTATGCAATGGTACTGAAACATCGATCTTATATATGTCTCGATTAATTCCAAGAGCAACCAGTCCCCCCCCCCCTCCGGGCAGACCCCGGACATTTGGTGTGAGTTTAGCTCCGTATGGTGGGGAATTTGATGCAAGACGAAGCCCGCCTGGTCGGGCATTTGATTATCAAGAAGGGCGACAAGCTGGAGGATTACGTAATTCATTCCTCGGGCAATTTGCTCGAGAACCATTTTTTTCATTAAACGTTAAATAAATTAGGTACACATTACCACCCCTAGCAACTGCATAACAACTGAAACAGTTGAACGTTCAGTGAACTGATAGACCTTACTTTAGAATTAAAGCAAAGAAAAGCAAAGCAACTGTAACCGCAGATTGTTCCAGTGTTAAGGCTGCAAGTTACGTTAGCATTCTCCTTACTTTGCTCTGCGTGGTCAATGATATCCTGTATAGGCGTTACAGCACCCTCTTGATATACGTAATTAGCCATTAGCCTAAGAAGGACAAGAACGACTTTATGTACAGGTTTAAAATTATAAAATAATGAGCGGTTTTGTTGTTGATTTGTATCGCGAAAAAATGATAACTGAAAGACGCTTACCATAATTTCCACTCAGCTGAATAACCAAGCGATTTAGCTTTTTTCTTCGGAGGATTATACTCCGTCTCGTCTGATCTCGCCACTTTGGACAACATTGTGCTGGTGACTGAAAATTAGCTCTGAAAAGCCCTGTTGGGTGTTCTAAATCTAAATAGAACCACTGAAAGATAGCTCTGAAAAGAACTGTTGAATTTTAGCTCTGAAAAGAACTGTTGAACTGTAGCTCTGAAAAGAACTGTTGAATTTTAGCTCCGAAAAGAACTGTTGAACTGTTTAAGCGCACTGTTTCTATACGAATTTCACCAACGGACTGCTTATCAGATGGGCGCCAAGGACAGAATGAACGTTGAAAGTTCAAAACTGAAATCCGAATGCATTCGCGGCTTTTCGCGGGGTTTCAAATAACCCATCAAGGATCAAGAGGTTAGCGGTTTCCGGTGAAATCTGACGCAGTGTACCCTCGCACGGTGTTGGTTTGCAGTCAGGCAATAGCTCCGTCCCACCCCTATCGAGTGCGGTTTTTGTCGAGTAGACGCGGTCGCTAAGCTTCGATTTCAAATCTGGTATCCTCACCGTTGGCTATACGCATGATGCAGCAGCGAGAGAGACAGATTTGAGCTGGTAAACGAGCGATTTTCTTGCCGTTGCGATGAGGTTTGCGAACGAGCGACCGATGGACTGGGAAGCGAGTTATTCACGCTTCGGCTGATCGTGATTTGAGGCGGTTACGTCCATTCCTCGGGAATATTTTAGCCTTCGCAGTACGATGGATCGATTTTGAGCCAGCCAGCCTTGTCTTTTTTTCTAGTGGGACACCACCACCAGCGCTAACTCGCTCAAAACGCCTCAAAACGGCCTCAAACACAGTGAAAGGAAAAAGAATACGACAGGAAAGCAAGGTAAGTCAGTTTTGTTCACAGATCATTAGATTTTAGGTAGTTAAAGCAAACCCGAAAATTTCCCATACAAACCCTTGTAAATGGCATCTTTGTAACAAAACACCGCTCGAAGGCAGGAGTCACGCTCGCGTTCAGTTCATTTACATAAATTAGTTTCTCTTGTCTCGCGCTTGGGCCGCCTGTGGTTTTATTGTTCATTAAATTGACAGCTCTCGTAATTTAAAATTGGTGTACATTGTGGGATGCCGTCTACGTTTCATTTTGTCAAAACGGGAAGCAGTAATTTAACTTCAGTGGCAGCTGTTCGAGGCTATTTTCACACGTTGTGAAAGCTTGTCAACTTACCAGTAGCCAGAAATTTCGCCGGAGTTTCAAGTCATTCCACTCTTAAAAGTGATAATGCACCGTACAATAGCGTTTATGTTTTTCCCTTTTGGTTTTCTCGGCTTATTCAGGGTTGTGTCGCTGCAGTATTCACAGGTAAGTGTTTTGTTTTACTGTAGTTTTGTTAAGCTCTCAGTGTATGTTCAAGGTCGTAATTTTTTTGCGTTATTTTTCAATAAAAACAAACTTTTTTACTATGACCCGTTTAAACAGAAAGCAAATGTCTAAAACGAGTGAATTTTCGCCGAGAATATCGTAGGATAAAGGAATTTTTGTTTGATCGTTCTCGTACACAGATGTACACAAATGCGAGAGATTTTTTGTTTAAAACGTTCGCGTATTCTTGTCTGTCAAGTGATGTCCTAAAACCTAAAATTAAAAACTAAACAGACATTTGAGTTTGTGGCTTCGTTAGGCAAAAGACATTGAAAAAATTGCAAGTTTTCCGCTCGATAGCATGCAGCCGTGCAATGAACATGCTTTGTTTTGAAAATAGAAGAGTGTAAATTTCAGGTTTTTCAGAGTGCATGACAGAAAGATGGCTCTTATGCACCAGTCAATGTTAAGCCCCAGGGGAGGGGGGCCGGGCATACCTCGGGGATTTGTCATTTATCCCTTTCCCGTGGGTGGGGAATAATAAAACATTTGACATAACACAACGTCCCGTGGGTGGGGGAGTTTGACAAAATCTCACAAGAGCCTGGAATCTAGTCCGCCATTTTGAAAATATTACCCATCACTACTTGAGGTCGCTGTGTTCGGCCTTTGCCATCTGACTCGTCGCGAATCAACTTGACTTCTCGCGGATCGTGTACTGTTGGCTTTATTTGGTTTTAAAATGCCGCTATTCAAAGCTTGGGACGTGAAAAGAGTGAAGAGAAAATCAGTGGTGGCAACTCACTTCGAAGAATTTGTGACTGGAGGTAAGATTTTGATATGATTGATCACTGGTAGTGTCAATAAAAAATGGCACACTATAAATTTTTCAAGCAGATTGGTACAGTTTTATTAAAATGATAGTTCAAACAGATAAGTACAGTTTTAAATTAAAGTTTAAGCAGATTGGCACAGTTTTAAATGAAAGTTTTAGCGGTTTAGCTCCTTTTAATTTTGCCCAGAGTATTTGTGCATCTCGAAGGGTTTTTGGCGGGAAAACAGAAGATATT
>BLFK01000980.1:1627905-1645405 GCA_014634185.1 Astreopora myriophthalma | reverse complement strand
CCAATGTCACAGAGAAGTGAGAAGTCTAGCGTGAAGCCACGCGAGATGTCCTTTCAACAGGTCCTCGAGCTACCCCGCGAACAATCCCTAGAGCAGTCCCGTGAGAAGTCGCAAGAGCAGTCACACGAGCGACCTTGCGAGCAGTCTCGAGAGCAGTCCCGTGAGCTACCTTCCCGAGTTGAGGTTCCATTGAGAAGATCTGAGCGCACTCGCAAGATGCCAGCGCACTTAAGAGACTTTGTGTTAACTTAAGGACTGTGAGCTGAGTAACACTGGAATTTAAGAGCTCTGCAAATTAACATCTATATTACACGTGTATTTTTGTCAAGTTAGTTTATTTAGTAATCCATTTACTTTTCACAAAAGGGAGGGTGTTATAATATGTGTTATAATGTGTTACAATATGTGTCAGGACAGCAAATATGTGCATAATCAGGGTTTGATAGCTGAGTATTGTTAGTATCCCCAAGAGCCTTAGTAACATGTAATTAATATTCTGTTGGTCTAAAATTTAGTGTCAGTTTTCTTTTGCTCGTCGTATGGTAAAGTTCTGTTCTCTCTGTGCTGTTATTACACACTCAGAGGTTATCAACTGACAACACATTTTATTCAGAGTTTCGATCCAATTTTTGGTCAGAATCCATGTAAGTATGGTGGTTGTAAACTCGATCGGTCCTCGGATTGACCTGCATGTTATTTCGTCCGATAGAAATGGTTTGTCTGGGAGACACGCAACTGTTACGTGCATCAATTTGACAGGGAAAGGTGCTGAAAGCCGTGGCCACCGAGCGGTGGCGGTCCACACCTCACCACTGAGATTTCTGCGCACTACTGATTTTACAATAATCTCGCTTTTTTATTTTCACGAGAGATAAGATGCGGTCTATTTGGATTCTTGCCCTTTCTACGCAAGATGATAACGATTACTACATAAATCAGGAACGACGACTCCATGCTGGGAGAATACCGACAGAACATGCTAATAACATTATTTAAATGTTTAAACTTTCAACATTCTCGTAATTATCTCAAAGCCAGGTTCCAATTCAGATCTCCAAAGTATTCTCTTAGGGGAAGTAAGATTCTGTCGTTATCCAATCCTTTAATCACCTGACAATTGGTCTTCATTCCTTGTGTTATTTTGCTGCAAAGGTGTGGATTTCCATACCGGATACAATATGTTCAGCAACAAGGTTGATGAATTTAAGTTTTTAACGGGAAAACTGAAGTTGTAATTGATATTATCTTGTCATTTTTCAAACTCAAGTTTTAATTGTTTTTTATCATGTATTTTTCATTTATTTTCTCGGAAATGTTAGCTAACTGCAGTTATTCGTAACTCCGAGTTGAAATAAAGTGATGTATGTATCGTCGTGACAACTGAAGACTTTGGTAAATAATTTGCCTTTGAATCCTAGAGGGAATGAGTTCATTAAGTCAAAACTTAGGACAAGTTGTTTGCATAAGGATGTTATCAAGAATATTCACGCACTGTAAGCGGAGTTGCGTTCAACTTAAAAATGCCATACCATTACTTTGTCATATGAAGAGACGGTGATCAGAGAGCTTGGAATCTTCGTTAACCTGGCCTAACAACCACTACTGACTTCAGTTGTCAAGATGAGTTTCTTTTTCAAAGCAACTTTACTTACACTGTTCTTCGCAATGACCGCGAATGCAGACAAATCGGCCAAGTCTTGCGCCAAACCGTGCAACAAAATGATGCTTTGTGATGTGCAACTTGCTTCGCGATTCGGGGGCGAACGACGCCATTAAAACGCTGCAAACCAAGCTGGAAAGTCTTATCGTGGTGCTCAACAAACCGTCCCCAAGTAAACTGATTTTGATAAAGACACTTCTTTAAGTCTTAAAATTTGCTAATTTACAATCAAGAATCAATTCAGAGCTTTCATCGACAGGATTTAGAAAAATATCACAAAGAAAATGGACGCGCTGGTGGGGAAAATTGCCCGTGCCTCTGCAAAAAGCACCTGATTTCCTATATATTATCTAGTATCTAATCATGTCATTTTTTTTCGCAGTCTCTTTAGCTTCGTGCAAGGAGCTGTATGAAAAACAAGGGTAGGTCCCATTTGCAATATGGAGAAATCAAGTGACTATAATGTCAATTTTTAAAACGTAACGAACAAAAAACAACGTCCAATTTAAATGTTCCGAAACTCAAAGAACAAAGAAGTGGATGGTCTTTGAAAATTACCCCAATCCAGGTGCCGTTTCTCAAACGTCCTGAAATAATTCGGGCCCGAAAAGCCATTTGTAAAGCTATGATCCACTCATTTTGAAAACCTGGGCTTTTAACATGTTTTCAAAACAAAACACAACAAAAAAGCAAAAGAGTTGCAGATGTGCATGCCTTGAAACGTCTTCTTTTTTTTTAAGATAAGGAGGGAATTGTGGTACCTCAACGTTGAATACGCCCCAAAAGTTTCGGGGCTTTCGACAAAAGCACGCCTGGCCATTATTTTTATTTCCCACAGTGCCAAGAAAAGCCAAGTGTATACTCTGATGATTGGGCCGCAGACAATTCCTGTTTATTGTCACATGGGTAACTTTGGATGCGGAGATGGAGGATGGACGCTGGCCATGAAGATTGACGGAAGAAATGTATTCAAGAGCGTGTTCCGCTAAAGTTTTACTCTGGATCAGTATCTCCCAATAAATTCCTTTCCCGAAGGCATGGACTGTGTTCGTACAGCTCACTCGCAGGGTTTTCTTATTTGTTTGTTTGTTTGTTTGTTTTTTGCAGAAAACCTTTCCAACACCATTGCATCCTTTGCAGACTTCACGGATGTTGTTCAGACAGCTAACTCCTTGATATGTCTTGATTTTGTTGCAGAGAACCTTCCATTACGATTCTGCTTTCTGGAGTGACAAAAAAGCCCATAACCTTGCAGGAGGGAAGACTGGTTTTGACTCACAAGAGACAAAGCTACCAACCTACTGGAACACATCTTTCTCTAAGATCTGCCTCGGCATGAAGACAGGTAACCAGACCAAGTTTCTCGCCCTACAAAAGCAGGCCCAGTCTCTGCACGCACTGCTGGCTGACGGGAAATACCGCGCCACGTCACTGGGTCGTAACACGTGGAAGGCGCTGATTGGTTCTCAGGCGTCCTTGCAAACCAACTGTAACATGGAAGGGTTTAATGCCGCTGGAAGCATCAACGGTTCCTCTAAGGCAAGAATTGGTATCCTTGGAAACGAGGGGACTTGCACAAACCCAGATTCCAGAATCGGGTTTGGTACTGGAGGATTTCATGACGACTCCAACACGTGTGGAAACTACGCAATACAAAATCCCAGTTCGGATAATGGGGGCCAAAACATTAAAGCCATGGGGTACATCTTGGTACAGTAGAGAGGATCGCCCCTCCGTGTGACTGTTCAAAAGAGGCATTGATGAAATAAAAAAGTCATTGAATACTGGCATTATTTGATGGTCGTTACTTTAGCAACTGACTCGAGGTGACCGAACAGACGAAGTTATTGGCTTTAGAATGAGAAATATACTGTCGGAATGAATGACAGATGAATGAACTGACTGACCTAGGGAGCCGGCAATGACTGGACTAGGTGAAAAGCCGGCTAAAGAGCTCTGCAAAGAGCTGTTAAATGACAAATTGATCGACTGAAATACCGAGACTAAAAGTAAGGGCACACATCATGACACATGCATCATTCCACTCAGCTTTTGGGGGCAACTGGCAGGCTTTCCACACCAAAGACCTAAAAAATATTCCTCAGATCAACACTATTAATCCCCATAGTAGCATCAAATGCTTCCAATTCATATAACCGAGTCATGTTTTTCCTATTAACGAGATTTCACAAATAGCAAAGGTCCTTAACTCGCTACACAAACCACTTGCAACCCTCGTTCTCTCCGACAAAGGGCCAAGGATCGGAGATGTCAGCTTTCGAATTTCTATACGGTGGCCAATCGACTGTTTCCACATGACGTCACAGCCACCATGCCTCTTCCTGCCACTCCTAATTACGTTAATTAATGTTCATAATCATTCTCCAACAGGGCCATTTTCGAGTTCACTGTATCTTCTTTGAAGCGAGTCTAATTGCAGTCTTTCTTTGAAAATTTGTCAGTTTCAACTATACGTAAACCGTGAAAACTGACCTGCTATCATCACAAACGTTTTGCGCTCGGACTCGCTAGGTTGCCCTGTGTGGCAACAGGTTTCTGCGGGGAGAAGGCGCTTCACAGGGGTGAGAGTGTTTGTTCGAGATAGATAAACCTCAGGGCTGAAAACAAGCCCTGGGAGTCGCCTGCATCTGCAAACATATATTCCAACGGGATTCGAACCCACGACCTCTGCGAAGTCACTTGAATTTTTCAAGTGCATATGAGACAATTGCTTAAATTGTCCAGAAAGTGTGAGGATCATTCCTTCAATTCATTTCTAAACCGCACTTCACAACCAATTGTAGTCTTTCTTTGAATTTTTGTCAGTTTCAACTATACGTAAACCGTGAAAACTGATCTGTTACCAACACAAACGTGTTGCGCTCGGACTCGCCAGGTGACCACAGGTTTTTGCGGGGAGAGGGGGCTTCTGGAAATCGGCTGAAAAGCTACGGAAAACTCTTGAGATCCCGGGGACTCGCTGGCTAAAGGGAGGCCGAATCTGTTCCAAGGTCTTACAACAGTTCGGAGACGTCAGTGAAAGGCCCGTTAAAACAGTTTCAACACTTTGTTGAACTAAAAGTCGAAAGCGTTTGAACAGGTCGTTTTAACATAGCTGAAAGTGTAAAAAATGTTAAAAGCGTATCCAGTGAATCAAATTTAAACTGGCTGGAACTTTCATTCAACATTCGTTCAGCATTCGTTCATTCATTCCCCAAATGAAAATGTTGAATGGACTTTTAAGCTGTTTGAACAGTCCGTTCAACAATTGTAAAACACACACATGCTCACATCAACGTAATTCTGGATGGGAGAGTCTGATTTCTTCTTCCTAGTTCCTCGCAATCAAAGTGATGGCTTCATCGTTGGCGCGATATTGGAACTGTTTGAACAGTCTCCGCACAAATTTGCTTTTGCTCCCAACATTTGCACAACATCCGTTCAACTTTTGTACGAATCAATCACGAATGGTAAAATGTTTAACGGAGCAAAATTTGTAAAAGACATTTTCTCTAAGAGCAATTCAGTGACTGCTCATCGAGAGAGCTTATATCGAAACAACTGACAGTAATAAACACACGGCGCACACGAGTACAAAAAGAAAACTACTAATTGAAGCTAAGAAACACGAAATGACTAATGGGAAATAAATGACATAAATGACTGAACATTTTTGAGTAAACGAACGTTGGAGTCATGAAATTGCAAGTCCGGAGAACTAAACAAAAACCATTCAAGTTTCAAGGTTTCCTCTCCGAAGAGCGAAGCCATTCTTCACCCAATATATAGGTGGCCCCCAGAGGAAAATAAAATAATACCATGAGCAGCATACATTGAACAATACAAGACTGAAATAATTCTTAACATCTTCGACCGGAGCACTGCAGTGAGAGCAAGCCGGAGAAACAACACTGTGACAATTTATAATAAATACTGAGGTCGTTGTCATTAGTACTATTATTAAACCTGTAAGGCGAGAGGGATAAATAGATGCAGAACGATTATTAGTGCATACAAAGTACATGGGATTACATTATGAAATGGGCGATGAAATGCTAAAATAAACGAGAACGTTACGCTTATGATGTGTTAATTTAATACCCTGATAATGCTACATTATCACATCCTGTCGGGGAAACTCGATTGGACAAAGCATCATTTCTCTTTTATAAAATTAATCTGTTTAAAATAGTGCAGATGAATAACAGTTAAAGAAAACCTTAGTACAATTACAGAAACATTTTAACGCTAATTATATTTACAGTTGTAAGCTTAAGACCAGCTTACGGTAGAGCGAACTAAACAATGGACTTCGTGTAGCCGAGACACCCCCGCAGTAAACAAAAGCAACAAAAAACCATGCCAAGAAACAGTACCTATTACAATACTGGATCGTTAAGCGGTATCCTCGGCTGTGTGTAGTACCCGAAGTGAGGAGCTCATTTACTCAAGGATCCTTGCAAACACTTTTCCTGCAGTTGATAGAAGGGAAATACCTCGATGGTTGCCACATTCACTCCTTTCACCCTTCTTCTTGTAGATGGTGACTATTAGTGCGTTCTTAAAATCTTGAGGTAGCTGTTTCTTTTCCCAGCAGAGGTTGTACAAGCGAAGCAGGTGGTCTGCAACCTGCTGTCCTCCATGCTTCAGGACATCTGAGGGGATGCCATCCAAACCCGGAGATCGGCCAGATCGATTTTGGCAGTGATTGGTTCATCAAGTTCATGCCTTGTTGGATGAACTGCCAGCGTGGATGTAACATCACTTACAGCTGCGCCTTGTTTGTTTAGTAGCTTGTGGAAGTGTTCCTTCCAACGGTCCGTGATGTCTGCCAAATCCGTTAGAAGGCAGCTCCCATCAGCTGTTTTCACAGGGGTGAGAGTGTTTGTTCGAGATAGATAAACCTCAGGGCTGAAAACAAGCCCTGGGAGTCGCCTGCATCTGCAAACATATATTCCAACGGGATTCGAACCCACGACCTCTGCGAAGTCACTTGAATTTTTCAAGTGCATATGAGACAATTGCTTAAATTGTCCAGAAAGTGTGAGGATCATTCCTTCAATTCATTTCTAAACCGCACTTCACAACCATTTCTCTCAATAATTTGTCTGTTTTAGAAACAGCATCCACAGCCTTGCCGAGTTCTCTTTATAGAAGGCTTCTTTGTCCCGCTTAGAGTAGGTCATAGTTGGTGCGTAGACGCAGATTAGGGTGAGAAAGTTATTGTTGACCAAGGGCAAACGTAGACTCATCAGTCTCTCCGACAGCCCCTTGGGCAAAGAAGGCGCCCAGCAACAAGTCTGTTGGAGATAGCTGCCCCAGTCTACCGTCGCTCCTGTTCAGCAAGACTGTGACCTTCTGGCGAGGACCGCCTGAGAACAGGATCCAAGCTGATGGCGTCCAGCGTCTCAAGCCCCACCTCCGCTCTTTCCTGTCACCACAGGACTTCTGACTCCCTCCTCGCCGTGCACGATTAATGCGGACCCGCGACGTCGTACCCCTCTGGGCCTGAAAACCCTGATCCAGTGGTATACTAAGGTATGACAACGGTGGGGAGTGTGCAATCTGCCCCCCAGTTGCCGCTAACTGGCCTGTTGTACCACCCGTTGACCTATGGGAGGTTCTTCCACGTACCACTGCTGAGTCGACCGTCAGTAGCATAACCTGTCACGCGCTCGGCTCAATTATCCATCAGCCTGCTGCCACTGACTTCACCGTAACCCTGGCCTGGGGCCCTAACCAGGTACTGTCAGCCGGAGCCAGCTGAGCCCGGGACTCATGTAGGGCAGGGTCGTCACTCCCTGAAGTGGCCAAAAGCCACCCATTACCCTCTAGTTTCCAGTACTCTCGCTTCCATGTATACCAGTGGGAATCAAAAACTGTACATGTTGGTGTGAGAAGAAATAGAAATAAGTGAATTTACAAATTTACTTACTACTTTCAGGGTGAAATAGCTGAAGATTCGCCCAGACAGGGCAATATTCCCTGCAAAGAACACAGACGGGTGAATGAAGTTCAGTGTTCCGACGATGTCACGTCGTTGACCGATGAGCTCTGGCACTGTGCAAGAGATGATTTCAGTGCCGCATCTATTTGTATTGGTAATAGCATGACCTGTAGTACTATTTGACTATTGTTTTCTCTCTGCATTACATCAACGATTTCAGCCTGACAAGAGATACATATTCAGTCTAATCCAAGTTGCTGAGGAAAACGGAGGCGGCCCTTTTTGTCAGCAGGGAAATTACCAGGGGTAATCCTGAACGAGCTAAAAACGCTTAATATTGCAGCTGGCCATGGCTTGCTATAAACCGCTTTGGTATTACCTGTTACTGTTTTCGCCCAGTAATTTTTTTAGTGAAAATTCTCGGATGCCATCGTGTATTCTAGATCTCAACTTAGAAAAATTCCTAAAATAAATAAATAGACCACGAGAAGTTCTGTTCAGGGAGACGTACTTGAACGCAAACATGTTTAAATTTTACTAAATGCACACCTTGCAGTGACAAAGTTTCTTACTTATATGAAATAACAATCTTTGTACTATTAGTACTAATTACAACTGACTGATTATAATCTTCGTTCTGCTTTTCCTCAACTACTTTTTCCCCTAACCACATTTCTACTTATTGTTCAACATCATTGTTAATCAGGTTTTCCTCTTTTTCCTTTGCATCAATTTCAACCTTCTTAGGAATCGTTCCCTGTAAGATTTCACTTGTTTTTCTTTTAAGTGTTGACGAGGTACATTTATACTCTCTAACTCCATCACATGATCGGTGACCAGTGGTTTCTACAATAACTTGTTCTGGCACTCCACCTTCGTACAATCGAGTGGCACAACTTCGCCGAAGTGAATGATTTGTGAAATGCCCCTCAAATCCTGCTTTTCGCATGACATTCTGTACTACGTTCCCTAAAGTTTCTCTTCCCATCGCTTTATTATAATACCACACATCCCCTTTTGGTTTTGGCAGTGCCCGCAAATAAAATGCGTTGTCATTGATTTCTTTTGGCACGTGAGACAAGTATTTCTTATACAGCTCAACTGGGCAACGCTCTACATTTGTTAAATTCTTGTATGCCCGAACAACTTTTCTTTTGATACGCAACTGGCATAATCCCCCATTATTAGTTTTACTAATATCTTCCATATACTGTAAGAATTCATGATGCGATTCGTCCCGTTGTAAAGACAACTGTGAATTTTTAAACCTCAAATTCCTGTGTTCCTGCCCAGCCCTCAGAGCAAACTGAATGCCAAAAACCCAGACCAAAGTATAGCAAAGTAGCTCCTCGTTCTCGCTGCCTAAGAACCCGTTTTCCCACAAATAGTTTTCTTGTTCCTCCGTAATAAAATTAGCCTTGTTGACAACTATACCTATTCCTTGTCCGGCTTTTTCTTTCATTTGAAAATTCAAAGCAGAATTCAAACTTCTAAATGAACAACCTGTTTTGTCAATCAAAGTTACATTTCGCTTACATTTCACACGTAAAAACATTTGAATACTACCTATCATTTCATATAAAGTCTTTCCTGGATACTCTTGTCCGCCTTCTTTTCTAACTTCAGCAACAAATCGGGCCAAGGCAAAATCCAACTGCTCGTCAGACATTTCACTTACATTCTCTTCTATCAACGGTTCGCCACAGTAGCTCAGTTTAACTACCGCCTCATTTCTCTCAACCCGCCACTGATCAAAAACTTTCACTACCCAGGCCCATTTTCGACGACTTGCGTCCGATACCAAACTTTCTTCAAACTTCTCGCACTCAAAAGATGTAATTGGTCTTCTGAATATTTGCTCTTCTGAAGAAGGAAACAAAACAAGGAAAGCGTTTTCTTAGTCGTTTAAAAATGACCGAAACAATAAAGTTAGAAGATTTAGAGATTTTATCTTCAATAACAGCAGCATTCTCCGACCTCTGGCTCTGCGTTATGAAAATTGCAGATTCGTCTTCCGAAGAATCTTCCATCCAGCTTCGAAACAGGTAGTTGTACGCCACGTTATGCTTTGCAACAAGCAACTCGAAATGACCAAAAACAATGCGTTATATACTATTCTAAAACTCATTAATAATTCATGAGCCTAACAGCCTAAGTCAGTGATAAAACGTCACGTGCATGAGCTTTATACCCGATAAAACACTCCTGGTTAGTATTCTTTATACTAATAAGGCATAGCTTGTTTTTCTTGTATGCTAATAATTTTCCTTGCAAAGTTTGAACCATTGTTCGGACTCCAGAGGGATACGCTTTTTGCGGAATGTGTTTGAAGCTGTTCAAAAAACTCGCAGTACGTGTTTTATCGCGTCAAAAACCGATAAAACACTCCTGCTCGTTTTTTAAACATTACTGCAAATGTTTCTTCGTCATTTACATGAAATTCCGTTCACACATACATGAGAAAGAAGAAAAGTGTCTTGACAGGTATGGAAAGTCACATCATATTTACAAGGTGTTGACAATGACTGAAGAGGGCAATCAAAAAGGATTACGCAATTTCTACCACCTCTATTCAATATATGCTAATTTAATTGTTGATGTACCAAAACGTCAATGTGGAAGCGACTGAAATCGTCGACGTAATGCAGAGAGAAAACAATAGAATTTTATTAGAATCAGTAATTGTAATAGATAATCACTTCGGCTCACAGCATTATTGGGTATAATACAGGCAGCTTCGGCCTGCGGCCTCAGCTGCCTGCATTATACCCAGTAACGCTGTGAGCCTCAGTAATTATCTATTAAATACCACGTACAAGTCATGCTATTATTTGTTTATAATGGAAGCCGAGAAATTTTTGCTGTTATACCACTGCTGTTATACCATTTTTGCTGTTATACCACTATTACGCGGAAATGGCGATACTATCAACCAATCAAATCTCCGAAATTTCTCGGCTTATATTATAACTTTAGTAACCAAACAGTCTGCGAGAGAATGTTATCAATCTACTTTGCCGCTGTCAAGCTTAAGTTTTCATTTGCAGTCTTTTCAAGCACCGTTTATTTCATAGGAACGTTCAGATCCTAGAGCAAATCCGGTCACTTCGTTCCATGGTCAGATCGTTCCAAGTCAGTTCAATCCAGTTAAGTCAAATCGCTCCACTTTTAAAATGTCAAGGTTCTTAAGAGTCCCATACATCGGTCGTATGCCGCAAACAAGTCTCATCGTTTCGATCGAACAAAATCAACACAAGTTTCACGCCAATGCGAAGCCAGGCGGCAAGGCAGAAGGCGGAAAATGGATGGAGCAAAGTTTACAAGTACTAGATGACAAAACGCCTCAAAGAATAAAATTGTTGATGGTCTGTGGGAGAGAGCCTGGAACTGCGAAGCTGCAAGAAACGTTGAAGAAAGTCCCGTCGCTCAAGCGAGCAATTTATGGAGGACTTTCCGATGTTCACGCTCTTTGCGACGACCCCAATGAAAATCCCGAGGAAAGATATCCGATTGTGCAAGATCCATCCCTAGTTAGAGCAGCACGGCTGGGTTGCCTGCGTCTAGTACACACACTTCCTTCAGCCAACAAAGCCGAATACTGCATTAAAATGTATGCATCAATGGAAAGAAAGTTCAACCACGTCTTGAGGGAAAGATCACATGAACAGAAGGCCCTTGCGCTAACTCATTGACTTCGTGTATTGGTGAACTTTTCACATTTCAACAGTTTAGCAAATACTCAGTCGTAAAGTTATAGCTCCACTCACTACCAAAACATCCTGAAAAAAAAATCCGCTCCCGACGGAAAACCGCCATGTTTGAGCCATGTTTATCCTCACGGCGCGATCGATGCATGGATGGAGCACATTGAAGGTCAGTATAACCTCCAAGCGCGCAAAGAATTTTGTGCCGCTTTAAAAATAATTTCTCCTTGAATTAAAGCTGATTCGTCAATTATTTACCGTCAAATCACCTGGCAAATACAAACCGGCATAGTTAAATGAGAATCCATTTGTTGAGGATGTGCAGAAAGATCATATCTGATATTGATCGGTCCAGTATTCTGTTTCAAAATGGTTCAACGAAAAGTGGAATTTGTAAAATGATGGCCCTTATCGGCAGATGGTTCTCAACGGCAAATAATTCAATGTAGTATCAAATGATCACGCAAAGACAAATCATGCAATAGCAGATCGATTCAATATGAAGGCAACTCATTCTATCGCGATCTGCTAATTATCTGTTTAAAGAAAGTATCAGTTATAAATCGTTTCTTCCATTTCGGACATCATCACTAAACCGGTTGTGTTTGGTCCGTACCGTTTCATATTCGTATATTTTTGGTGGTGATGGCCGCCCATGAACTACACATAGTAAAAAGAAACGAACCTAGGGAGGTTCACAAGCTACAGCATACATGCACACGACTTCCATAACAACTCATGATGTTTTCAATAACCGCTTACAACTAACGAGACAATATTTCATGTGTCCACCTCGTGGCAGCATTCCGCTTACTCATGGTAATTACTAATTTTATCGTTCATTAAATTGACAGCTCTCGTAAGTTGGTCTACATTGTCGGATGCCGTCGACATTTCATTTTGTCAAAACAGGAAGCATTAATTAAACTTCAGTGGCAGCTGTTCGAGACTATTTTCACATGCTGTAAAAGCTTGTTCACTTACCAGTAGCCAGAAATTTCGAGTTTCAAGTCACTTCACTCTTAAAAGTGATAATGCACCGTACAATAGCGTTCACGTTTTTCGCTTTTGGTTTTCTCGGCTTATTCAGGGTTGTGTCGTTGCAGTATTCACGGGTAAGTGTTTTACTTTACTTGTTTTACTTTATGGAGTTTTGTTACGGGGCTGTTTACATGGAGGTAGGAAGATCCTAGCACCAGGAAGATCCTAGAAGGCGAAACAACTTTTCGTTTGGTTTACATGCAGAAATTTCTGTCTAGGTGGAAGTGGAGAATGAAAGCAAGATGGCGAGCGAGAACAACAAACATGTAGTTTGGGTCCTTCTACTCCTTACTACTTACTACTACTACTACTACTTACTAGCTTTAACAACCTCCTTTCAGCAGCATCTGGTAGTCCTTTACAACTTGATTTTTCAATTGCAACAACAGCAATCCGTGATCATGCACTTAACGCATAGTACTGCCGTTGCAAGGCATTTTCATCTCTCGAGAAGGAGAGACATGAAAAAACGACAAAAAATAGATAAAATAAAATAAAATACAAAAAAAAACATAGACAAAAAAACAAACACGGCCGCCGCCATGTTTGTTTTTTGTCCCTAGTACCAGGAACTTCCTAGCGAAGGCAGTTTGCATGGTGCTAGGATCTTCCTAGCGCTAGGATCTTCCTAGCTCACAGCTAGGAAGATCCTAGCTCTAGGAAGATCCTAGCACTAGGGCCAAGTACGACCTCTTGCATGTAAACTGAATACAGAAAACATATGGTGCTAGGATGATCCGCCTTCTAGGACCTTCCTAGTGCTAGGATCTTCCTACCTCCATGTAAACGGCCCCTTGAACTCTCAGTCTGTGTTCAAGGTCGTAATTTTTTGCGTTAATTTTTCAATAAAAACAAACTTTTTTCCATGACCCGTTCAAACAGAAAGCAAATGTCTAAAACCAGTGAATTTTTTGAGAATATAGTGGGATAAAGCATTTTTTGTTTGATCGTTCTCGTACACAGATGTACACAGATGGGAGGGATTTTTTGTTTAAAACGTTCGCGTATTCTTGGCTGTTACGTGACGTCCTAAAACCAAAAATTAGAAACTAAACTGACATTTGAGTTTTTAGCTTCCTTAGGCAAAAGACATTTAAGAAATTGCAAGTTTTCCGCTCGATAGCATGCAGCCGTGCATGAACATGCTTTGTTTTGAAAATAGAAGAGTGTAAATTTCAGGTTTTTCAGAGTGCATGACAGAAAGATGGCTCTTACGAAACATGAAAACATCGATTCACATTGTGGTTTTGAGCTCCGAAAGTGCAAGAGGCTTTGTCTTATTAACCTCTCTTATACATGTTCTTCCAGCTGCCAGTGTTAGTGTAAAATTGTCTGGGAACGCTTTCACATCCTTAACAACGATGACGCATCTGTCTTACTCTTTCACAAGTTGCTTCCATAGGCTATTGGAGATTTTCATCGTTTTGCTTGTCCTGTCTTCTGAGAGATGATACCTGGGTTGTTTCTATACATACATTGATTCAACGAAATTCAGCCAACCATAGGTTTGCTATTGGGGTAAAGCGGTACAAGTTAAATATGTCATGTTTTCTTTTGTGCAAAACAGCTCGAACGAGGCGAACAGAAACAGCTGCAGTATGGATACTTCAAGGAGTTCTTCCGTCATATGTTGAATATTTCCCAAGTTTTGGTCTCCTCTTATGTTAAAGACGAATTCAGCTGCGCACATAAATGCCTCGTCAACATGGCGTGTTTCTCCTTCAATGTTGCCATCTTAGCTGATAGCAGCTCTGGTCAACGTGTATGTCATCTCCTGGCTTCGGATAAATACAATTACTCTACGCGTTTTGTACCAAGCCGGGACTTTGATCATTATGCAATTTCGGTAGGTTGAGCACAAATATTAATTTTGGCATTTGCAACTCGTGGATGATATCGTTTTCCCGCAAGAGACAATTTATTTGCACCATTCTTTTTTTTTTTTCGCCATTTTAATCACTATTAAATAAGCAACTTGTAGAGAGAGAATATCAATTTCATTTTACAAGCTTAGCTAAAACGTAAAAGGTGCAAACTAACATACACACTGAAAACACGGCAGTAGGTCAAGATCCGGGAAAAAGGCAGGGTGGCATGGCCAATTCAGAACAAGCCACCAGCGCCCTTGTAACTGAACGCCAAAGCATCATCTAACGCCCTTTTGCTGTTTGTTGTTTCCACTCTTTAAATGTTTGTGAATTTTTCTGCAGAGCCCATGTGAAAATTTTCCATGTCAAAGTGATAGAACATGTCGGCCTTTGTACGAGAACAATTCGTACGCGTGTGACTGTCGCGAGGGATGGAGTGGAACACATTGTCAGACGAAAAGTAAGTAACAGTTCTTAACTAGACGCTTGAAATTAGGAAAGTAACTTGGCTCGATTCGAAGACCAGTAAAGAGAAGTAACGTGCAAATAATATACAGCAATTAGGACAGGAAATTTATTACAATTAATGTAATCTAGTCTGACGTTAAAATGGTTTTGTCCAATTTCATTTCATTTCATTTATTTCCTCCATTTATAAAAATTCAAGGGTATCTAAGACTCACTATATGAAAATTAATGGAGAAGGGCAACGATGTTGGTGAACTAGTCAAATGCCTTTTAAATTAAATTCCTTTTTTAAGATAAAAGATAACAATTTCAATAAACAAAGGAAAGGAAAAACGCATAGTTAGAGGATACTAAACAGTAAAGGCAATACGTAGTTCTGAGCAAAATAATTTGAAGGAGAGATCTTTTAAATAATTTCTTATTTGGCATTCTACGTACAAATAGACGAATATCATTCCAATCATAACATCCAATAATTGTTGGGCAAAATTTCCTCATATTTGTTCTGAAAGAACTGGGATTTAGATACCGTAAGGATGTACTAAGAGTAGCATATTAATTATGTTATTCGGATACAAGGGATGGAATAACATTCGATGATTTGTTTGTTAAAGGAGCTATGTCACGGTTAAATGGGTTTGAAAAGTTTAGCTAAACTTTTCAATTTTGTTGTTTGTAATCCGTGTCAATCTTCTCCATCCTTAACCATCCTTGTTCCTTTCTGGTTTATTATTATCTCTTTGGTGTTTTTCCACATTTGTAAAGCATTATTTTCAGGTTTCCTTCAATTTAAAGGTAAATTTGTCGATGATCAAAATACCTCAAAATATCGTGACAGAGCCCCTTTAAATACTGGTAGCAGAGCGAGGTTAACACATTCATTTTGTGAACGCAACACAGCGTTACAGCAGGACTGAAATTCGTTTAGTGCTCCATTAAAATTGCGAAAAACGATCGACCAGCAAAAAGGTCACGTGATGCCCCCTCATCCGAAGGCGAGGTTACAACGCACACCAGACAAAAACTAAACTCTTCAAAACAAGACGCTTTCGGGATACCTTGTGGCGCAGAATTTTCATCAATCACATTAGGGTGGCTATTCCACGATTAGAATATTTCCACCTTGTTCGTTTCATGGACTTAATGCAAGCACCCTCCAAAAACATCGCCAATACTTTTAACTGGGGGTCGTCTCTCACAGGACAGGAGTTAGTCATAGAGAGCTTTTGGTTTAATTTGAATAAGGTGTGTGTGTTATCATCAGGATCATCATTTGAGTTTGGGTCCAGGCACAAATATCACGTAATCGGTAAAATCGCCTAAATGTGTTTCTTGAAATTTTATTTTATTTTTCTCTACACGTAGGCATACTTGAAGTTGTTTACGTAGTAATCATGATGCTGAAGTCTGGATGACCTCGGTACATTTCAACTATATATGTTCGAGCGAGTTTCATAAATGTGTCAGCTGATTCTCTCCCCACGTCTGTAAATTGCTCGGTTCTCAGTAATGTCGAAGTCAATGAATAGGTGTACACAAACTTGTCTTCTAGTACACGACGAAAGTATAAACTACCTGCATTCCTTCACTGAAACCGGAATGCAGGTAGTCTATACATAATCATTTAATAGCCGCCACCGTTACCAGTTACAGATAAATTGTACAGATTTTTCAAATACATCACAATCATCTCCCTCTCAGTGTTAATAACATGAAATGTAAAGCAAAAGAATGTACCATATAATAGAGTTGGGGTTACCTTATTTTGTCATTTCCTCTGGCGTTTTCTTCGCCACTAAATTTAAATTCAACTACGTGTAGCTGAAGTGCTGACCTTCCGTTATTTTCGAAGCATTGCAATATGTCGTCTGTTTTCTTCATCCCTGTTGTCTTCAGAAAACCTCTAAAAGTAACTGCAACATGCACATCCTCACGCCAACGCAACTGCAACCTGACAAAAAACCACGTAAAGTAAACTAGAAGTTGTTAATTTAAACGAAGCGTAATAAACGTCAGACAGAGAATTCTGAAGTCGCTTAAACGGTTTAATCGCGTAGCCGGGAACTTACAAAACACAAAGCACCGAGATCGATTCTTGCGTTCTACAGAGTCTTGAGTATTTATGAGTCAAAGAGTCTATGAGTCAATGAGTCAACGAGTTAGTGCAGTTACCCAAACCCATGAAATGAAAGCTAAAATTTCAGAATGCTTAGGCCTAATTACTGAAACAAGGGCTTAGGCTTAATCAATAAATTATTGCTATATTGACTGTGAGTCTCATCGACTCATGACTCATTGACTCATTTGACTCATAAAACATCCGTTCTCCGTTCTACTCCACGTGCCTTCTTCGACCAAAGCCTACGCTATATATATCCATCACGGAATGTCCTATTACAGAAGATTTTACAGCCACGATCTGGACTTAACTTTGGACCGCAAATCCAACACAATAGGGCCTGTAAAATGTATTTTAATTAATGTTCATAATCATTCTCCAACAGGACCATTTTCGAGTTCACTGTATCTTCTTCTTTGAAGCAAGTCTAATTGTAGTCTTTCTTTGAATTTTTGTCAGTTTCAACTATACGTAAACCGTGAAAACTGATCTGTTACCAACACAAACGTGTTGCGCTCGGACTCGCCAGGTTGTCCTGTGTGACCACAGGTTTTTGCGGGGAGAGGGGGCTTCTGGAAATCGGCTGAAAAGCTACGGAAAACTCTTGAGATCCCGGGGACTCGCTGGCTAAAGGGAGGCCGAATCTGTTACGAGGTCTTACAACAGTTCGGAGACGTCAGTGAAAGGCCCGTT
>BLFK01000980.1:1615266-1627645 GCA_014634185.1 Astreopora myriophthalma | reverse complement strand
TAAGAAAGGAGCCATCAACACATGAGCCAACCGGGAGAAAGGCTAGATGCCAGGAGAACACGGAAGATGTCACGAAAGGCATTGCAAAACACAGTCGAACGAAAACGCCACGAGGTCGTGATCTTAAACAAAAGGCTCCTTAAAGTAGTCCAGGCCGCCGAAAGCTTAGATGACGGCTCTATTACAGATAGCGTGTTACGCGAACTGACGATCGCATCTGAAGAACTGAAAGGAGTAATGCAGGAGTTACTCGGCCTGTACGAGCAGGACGAATTGAAAGTCTTAGGAGATGATGCGCTTCTCTCTAACGAAATGTATACACTTAAGCGTGCGTATATTATACTAGAGGGATTAAAGGGTAGAAAATCCGACAAATTGTTGGAGACAAGCTCTCGTCATTCTCGTCACTCATCACTATATGGCAAGTCCGCGAAATCCCCCTCATGTGCGCCCTCAGCAAGTAGCGCTAGGATAAAAGCCCTCGCAGAAGCGGCCGCGGCACGCGAAAACGCCGAATACGAACGAGTGATCGCCGAGAAAGAACACGAACGTAGAAAACGTGAAGCGGAGATAGAACGGACCCGCGAGCAGGAAAGGGCGCAATACGAAAAGGACTTAGCGGTGCTAGCAGCAAATAAAAAAGTCGCAGTAGCTGACGCTAAACTTAGGGCGATTGAACAGGCAATGACAGAAGAGGAGATCGATGAAAAATGTGAATTACCGGGAATCCCAAAGTCAGAATCCAAAGAGCGAACTTTGGACTGGGTTCACACGATTTCCGCACAGGAAGACTCACCCAAAGAGACAATTCAAGCCAGTGAGCTAAAAAATGTGCCGAAAGAGTCACACGAGTCCTCTCGATTTCCGAAAACGTCGGCCACACACCCAATACCGCCAAATTATCAGCAAAACCATCATGACAGCACTCAGCACGTTCTCAATCAACAGCCTGTCATCGCCTCAACCCCGATAAGAGATATTTCAGGAAGCCAATTAATCGAGACGCTAACGTCCGTGAATCAACAAATAGTCGCAGGCTTAGCCAGGCAAAACTTTCCGAAATGTCAGCCAGACACATTCAGTGGAGACGCGACTCTCTTTCACCCTTGGAAAGCGGCATTTAAAGCAATGATTAAAGATGCTGACGTTTCACCGGTTCAAGAAATCAACTATTTACGAAGCTTCACTAGCGGGGAAGCCCAGCGACTAGTTGACAGTTACAGAAGGCGTCAACAGAACGACCCAGTCACGCTATTAGATAGCCTGTGGAGAGAATTAGGGAAACGTTTCGGAAGCGCGGCAGTCGTCACGAATGTCCTATTGGAGCGCATGCACAAAGCCGCCGCTTTCAGCGACGCCGATAACACAAAGTTACAACATTTCGCCGACCTTTGCGCTGACGTCGAGAGTCAAATGACATACCTTCCGGGCCTCGCATGTCTTAATTTCCCTAACACGATACAACCAATTGCAGAAAGGTTACCCCCTTCCCTACGCAGCAAATGGGAAAAGGAGATCGCAAAGTACGCAGACGAAAATGGGGACGCTTATCCCAGCTTCCGAAATTTCTCAAACGCTATGCAAAACCAAGCCAGATTAAAGAACAATCCAAACATCTTAGGAGTAAGCAAATTTACGACCCAAATGACGAACACTCCCGCGTCCACTCCCCGTAGATTAAACCGAAGAGCGCTAAAGACAAACGCCCGTCCAGTAACTAACGAAGCCGAGGTGCCAATCAAACAAAATGACAGCAAAACAAAGCGATGCCTATTTCACGAACGAGAAGGTCATTGCCTGTCCGAATGCAAAGCCTTCGCCGCGAAATCTCTTGATGAGAGAACAGAATGGATAAGGACCGCCGGACTCTGTTTTCGCTGCCTGTCGGATGGCCACCGGGCCGAGAGGTGCAAGGCCAGAATCAAATGCACTGTCTGTGGAGACGAGAGGCACACCGCCTTGCTGCACAAAGTAAGGGAGGGAGAGGGGCAAGCCAGGACTAGCAAAGAAAGAGAAGACGGCGTTCACGAGGATGTCAGCAATAAATGCACAGCGGTGTGCGATGTTAGTGGAGGCGTGTCCTGCAGCAAAGTCCTACTGGTAGACGTGTACAGCGAAGCCGACCCAGATCGTGTCCATCGTGTCTACGCCATCCTCGACGACCAGAGCAACAGTTCTCTCATTAGCAGCGAACTCGCACACGAGCTCGGAGCCCACGGCCCGGCAGAGAAATACTACCTGTCTACGTGCAGTAACGAGAGAGAAGAAAGATATGGTCGTCGAGTAACAGGTCTGATGGTGAGGTCTTTGAATGGACTTACGTCAACGCTACCAACATTGGTAGAATGCGACAACATTCCGCAAGACAAGCGCGAGGTCCCTACACCAGAGATGGCGAGGAGATTCCCCCACTTACAAGAGATCGTAAATGAGATTCCGCCCCTGGACAGCGCCGCTGGTATCCATCTCCTTATTGGAAGAGACTCACCAGAGCTTCTCAAAGTCAGGGAGTTCAGGAACGGACCCAAGGGTGCTCCCTGGGCTCAACGGCTCACCCTAGGCTGGACGATAACAGGTCAGATGTGCCTCGATTCCGTAGACGGCCCGGCCCACTTGCTCGTCTACCGTACCAGCCTCCACGCGGCCAACAAGGGCGGTCCAAAGACCGGGATGGGCGGATACGAACTGACACCTTGCCCGAATAAGTTCACCGTTAAAGAGAGCCTAACACAGACAAGTTTAGAAGACAACGTTTTCTCTACCGCTAGGGACGATAATCAAGTGGGTCTGTCTTGGGAAGACCGGAGATTTCTAGAAATCATGGAAGGAGGAGTCCACAGAAACAGCAAAGGCAATCTAGAGATGCCTCTCCCCTTTCGTCAGGAGGAATTCCAAATGCCAAACAACCGAGTCCAGGCCGTCAATCGTCTGAACGGTCTACTGCGCACCCTCAGGAGAAAACCGCAAATGCAGTCAGACTACCTGAACTTCATGGAGAAAATTTTTGAAAAAGGCCACGCATCACTCGTACCGCTACTAGAACAGAACTCCGAAGAGCCATCCGGTCACGTTTGGTATCTGCCCCACTTTGGCGCATATCATCCAAAAAAGCCAACACAAATTAGAGTTGTGTTTGACTCTTCCGCGGAGTATTACGGAGTATCGCTCAACAAAGTACTACTATCCGGTCCCGACCTCATGAACAGCCTAGTTGGCGTCCTGATACGTTTCAGAAGGGAGAGCATAGCCGTTATGTGTGACATCGAACAGATGTTTCACTCTTTCCACGTCGCCCCGGAACACAGAGACTTCCTACGTTTCCTATGGTTTGAAGACAACAACATGCTCAAACAAATTGTGGAGTATCGTATGAACGTCCATCTTTTCGGAAACGGTCCAAGTCCTGCAGTAGCGACCTTTGGCCTCAGGAAAACCGCAGCTGACGGCGAGGAGGAGTTTGGAGTGGAAGCAAAGAAATTCGTTTGTCGAAATTTCTATGTCGACGACGGCTTGGCCTCAACAGCAACGCCAGGACAAGCTATCAACTTAGTAAGCAGCACACAGGCTATGTTAGCGAGGTCCAACTTGCGACTCCACAAAGTTGTATCCAACTCCATAGAGGTGATGGAGGCCTTTCCATTAGAAGACAGGGGGAAGGACATTCGTGATCTCGACCTGCGCCCAGCGATCCCTGGGAGTGTACTGGAACCTAGGGAACGACGCATTCACATTTAAAGTGGCCCTTCCCGACAAGCCATTCACACGCCGAGGAGTCCTGTCAATTGTCAATTCGATTTACGACCCGCTTGGCCTTGCAGTACCTGTACTACTGGAAGGAAGAATTCTTCTCCAACAACTTGTGAGCATGGGAAAACGGAAGAACGAGAACAAACCCCTCGGGTGGGACGACCCCCTACCAGATGCTCTGTCGCATCAGTGGCAGCGTTGGAGAAATTCTCTTGTTCACCTAGAGAAAGTATCGGTACCTCGCTGTTATCATCCACGGGGCTTCGGAAAAATCACCCGGACGGAAATACATGCATTCTCCGATGCCAGTAAAGACGCCATTGGGGTCTCCGTCTACCTACGTCTGGCGAACGATAACAGAGAAGTAGCTACCCCCCTGGTATTCGGCCAATCCAAGGTCGCACCCCTACAAAGTACCAGTATCCCCCGCCTGGAGCTCTGTGGAGCCGTACTCGCCGCACAAGCCGTCGCCAGGATACTCAAAGAGATCGACCTGCAGGTAGACGACGTCGCTTTCTACACCGATTCCAAAGCTGTTCTCGGCTACATTCAGAATGAGAGCCGAAGATTCTACGTCTATGTCGCTAACCGTGTGGAAATTATTCGAAGGGTCTCTTCACCCGGCCAGTGGAGGTACGTCGAAACAAGCAAAAATCCCGCAGACCTGGCGACGCGTTGCCTTAATGCAAACGATCTAGCCGATACAACTTGGCTTAACGGACCAGAGTTTCTCAGGAACCCAAGTACGCCACAGCCACAACAGGAGAATGTCCAACTGGATGACGACGATCCAGAGGTGCGCAAAGAAATCGTAACGTGCGCCTTGCAAGTACAGCAACGCGAAGACCTGGGAACCGAAAGACTTTCACGCTTCAGTAGTCTCCCTTCCTTGAGACGCGCCATCGCACACCTCATTGTTAAAGTCAAGGAGTTCAAACGCCAAAAGAACGACAAAAATGTTCCTAAGGTCTGTGAAGCCTTACGAAGCCCTACAACAGAAGAGCTGAGTCAGGCGATGAACGTAATCATCCGAGCGACTCAGAAAGAGGCCTTTGGCAAGGAGTTACAGGGCAGAGGTCTTCAACGCCTAGTACAAAGGAAAGGAGAAAGAGACCAGAGCGCGGAGAGGAAGAAGTCTTTAAAGGGATCTCAGCTCTATCAACTCGACCCATTCATCGACGCCAATGGAATCCTTCGGGTGGGAGGACGACTTAGGAGAGCGGAAACGGAGTATGGAGAGAAACACCCCGCTATCCTACCGAAGGACCACCACATTTCTCGACTGATAATTCGCCATTATCACAAGCAAGTCCACCACCAGGGCCGGCAAATAACAAGTGGTACCATTCGACAAGCCGGTTATTGGCTGATTGGAGGCCATCGTATGGTGGCGAAAGTGCTGGGCTCCTGTATAACTTGCAAGAAGCTGAGAGGTCCCCACCTAGTTCAGAAAATGGCCGACCTCCCCACAGACAGAACTGAAGTTGGCCCGCCGTTCACAAACGTCGGCTTTGACGTTTTTGGCCCCTGGACCATCTCCACGCGGAAGACAAGAGGTGGCGCTGCGCAGTCGAAACGTTGGGGTCTTCTCTTCACGTGCTTGACCAGCAGAGCAGTCCACATAGAGCTACTGGAGTCAATGGACGCAAGCTCCTTCATCTGTGCATTAAGGCGCTTCTTCGCTATACGTGGTCCCGCGGCCGTCCTGAGGTGCGACAGAGGAACGAACTTTGTCGGGGGACGAACCGAGCTACAGGAAGCACTACAGGAGATGGAACTCAAAAGGATCGAGAAATTCACCGCAGAGCACGGGTGTGAGTGGAAGTTGAACCCACCGCACGCATCTCACTTTGGAGGTGTGTGGGAAAGACAAATTGGGACTATCCGCCGCATTCTAGACGCCATGTTTGCCGAACTCGGTTTAAGACAGCTAACCCACGAGCTCCTAACGACCCTTATGGCGGAAGTCACCGCAATTGTGAACGCAAGACCCATAGCAGTCCTACCATCAGATGTAAACGATCCGCAACCCCTCTCGCCAGCTATGCTACTTACCATGAAGACACGCCCACCGGGACCACCCCCTGGTAACTTTGTACCCACGGACCTGTATGCATGCAGACGATGGAGGCGAGTACAGTACTTAGCCGATCAGTTCTGGCTGCGATGGCGGCGCGAATATTTACAGAACCTCCAACCCAGACAAAAGTGGAGTAAGTCACAAAGAGACCTGGCCCCAGGTGACGTCGTTCTCATGAAGGAGGAGGGAGAGCACCGTAACAACTGGCCGATGGGGCGAGTGCAGGAGGCGACTAAGAGCGCCGACGGGAAAGTCAGGAAAGTAACCGTCGCAGCAGTGAAGGAAGGCAGAAAGAAAACGTTCCAGCGCCCTATTAAAGAGCTGGTTCTACTGATCCCAGTGGAGTCACAGCGGCCATAAAGTGACGTTCAGCACCCCTATCACCCATCCCACATGGCTGAAGAGAAAGAAAGCAGTTACGAGAGCAAGGATCGATGATCCTTGGGCGAGGAGTGTCACGTTGCAGAGATGAACTTTGATACTCATTACTGAGTTTTTTTTTGTTCCGTTTTTAGCACAAAGACTCTAAGAAACTTTCTAGGACTGTTTGTTCGTTTTAAAAAGTAGCTTTGTTTGATTTTCATTTCGTGATTACAGAATTTCCGTTCGCGGCTGGCAGTACAAAGCATTGTTCATTTCCATTTCCCCTACGTTAAGGTGATAACAAAATTCCCTTTTTGCCGCACACTTAGTCAGTTGTCAGTACCTGCTCACACTGAAAGGAGCTACCTAAACGGAGTTCAGAGTTTCTCAACAGCTAGGAGATTAGGAGTTCATTAACCCTCGGAGGCAAATCCAATTTTTCACCGCAAGTGCTGTATGAATGAGTCTGCCCAGCTTGATCTTAAATAAACGAGTTTGAATCTTGCTGCTCGTCTCGTGCATCACGGTGGTTGACCTGGCGAACTCCGGTGGACAACACCACGTGTCTGCGACACCGGGAACGCGACACCCGTTAAAACAGTTTCAACACTTTGTCGAACTAACAGTCGGAAGAGTTTGAACAGGTCTTTTTAACACGATAGTCGAAAGTGTAAAAATTGATAGCCTCTTATCACGTGTTACGTTGCGCATGCGTAAGAGAGTTGAGAGAGACCGTGTGCGCGGGAAAATAAGATCCTAAACGGAAGATGTATTCAAGACTTACTGTTTTTAAACAGTTTTTAAACAATAATTAAAATTAAATAATATTTGTTCCTGTTGAACCGAACGTTGTTGTGTAACATCGATGTCACAACGTGCACCCCAAAAAAGCCATACCGACGAGCAACAATTGAAGTGTGGAAAGATAAAAACCTTATACAATCTAAGGATCGATAGACACATGTGCCGATTCCTTGACAAGCCTTGGAGGCATCATATCATGACCGCACAATTTGCGAATCTTTCAACCTGCGTCTCATTTGTATACTGAAAAACAAAAAGTGGCGTGTTCGTGTCCCTGCTATGTTCACATATGGCAGTGATGCTTGGATTTTTTTCAAAGTCTTTTCCATAATCCTTTTCATGCATCAACACCGCACTGTCAGCAATTTGAATAAAGTAGTCATTGAAAAGCTCAGCGATTACTATCTTTTCAGTTCTGACAACGTCATTTTCCACAAGAATTATGCCATTAGCTTGCTTTGTTTTGCCGTGAAGAAAAGGGCGGCACGCTTTCCAAAACTCTCGAGGGTTTTCAAGCATTGTTGACTTTTCCAAAAATATTCTTTTATCGCCTTCCTTCTCAAAGGCATTTATTGCGCTGAGTTTTGTAAAGACCATAATTTGTGTCTGTGCGGTCTTTGGTAAATTTCCGCCATAATTTGTTACGATGTCGTACCGCCTTACGCCATTGTTCTGTCTTGTATGGAACCCGATTGCTTCAAATAACAATCTGTTTAAGGGGGGCGTGCTCTTCCATAACATCACCATACAATTGTTCAAAGGCGTAAAGTTTATCATCTACGTTGTCAAATACGTCTATTATTGAAGAAGGTGTCATTTGCAGATCTTGCATAAATTTCTCTTGGTTGAAAGTTTTCAGGCTTCGAAAACATATTTTTCGAGAGCGCAATCTCGGCATCGATCTCAGAATTAAATCTATAAGTGTCTCAGAACATCTCGTCTTTCGGGTAGCTTTAGTAATGAGACAATCGAGATTAAAGATGTCCATGAGATCTAACAGACTTCTCCCATCCCCGAGTGGCTTATCTGGGTCTAGTATGGCGGCATTGAAGTCTCCGGCATAGAACACAGTGTCAGTAACGGTGGACATCGCTTCTAAAATCGACGTAAGCTCACTTGTCCACTGGGATTTCAGGACCTCGGCCCTGAAGGTCGACCAATGTTCAGAGGATAATCCCGTAAGCTGTTTCACTCTCACAAAATACATGTCACTCCGAACATAAATCATAAACCCTCCCCCACTGGCTTTTCTGTCACTTCGACATAGGCGATAGCCATCAATCCGAAATTGACTATCCGGAAAACTCTCATCAATATTGGTCTCAGAAATGACAAGAACATCGAATCTCCCAGCAGGCAGCCAAGCTTTGATCTCATGAAATTTCAGTTTAAAACCACCAACACTGTTTGCATTAATATGTCCGATCTTTAGATTTCTGCCGTGGCTCTGAGCAACTTTGTCAAACTCCTCCCAAACTGATGTGTCTTGCTCATCAGAGGTTGACTTCCTGTCGGAACCTCTGCTAGAATTCAAGATTTTATTTGTCGATACTCCTTCGGTAGTACGCCACCACATTTGATATGAGTTTACAAAGAACAACTATCACACCAAGTTGCGCTACGGTTTCGAGCAACAACCCCACCGCACTTTGTACAAGTTCTTGTTGACTGAGGCCCTGGATTATAGCTAATATCCCCAGACGTACCAAGAAACTCGAAGTTGAAAGTCGCCGAGCAATTGTCGTAATAAGCAATCCTCCACTTCGCAAAACCGGCTCGACTTCTCATCCAGAAATAAGTCCTACTGAAAACATTCCTTGAAATCCTCAGTTGAGTATTAGTCTCGACTAAAAGCCACTCGCTTGTTCCTGTGTTTAAGTTACAGGACTTGTCATCGTTCGTATTACACGAAAGAAAGAGAAACCACGCTGAGATCAGGAGTAAGCTCTTAACGTGACCGGTCGCCATCTTGGTCGCAGGTCGACTTCAGACATCAGACCTGGGAAAGGTACTGTTTCATTGGTGTTGAGCGTTCGAGTTCAGCATCCGTTCAGCATTCGTTCCTTCGTTCTCCAAAGTGTGTTAAGCTGTTTGAACAGTCCGTTCAACAGTTGAGGAACGCACGCATGCTCACATCAACGTAAATCTGGATGGGAGATTCTGGTTTCTTCCTCCTAGTTCTTCGCAATCAATATTGGAACTGTTTGAACAGTCTCCGCACAAATTTGCTTTTGCCTCCAACGTTTGCACAACATCCGTTCAACTTTTTAACGAATGTTGGTCATGAATGTTAAGAGCGTTTAAACGGGCCGTGAGACTCGGCATCAGAACTTCTCTTAACTTATCCAAAATCGGAGCCGCAAAATTAAAAAGCAGTTCTATGATCAGAACCCCCGCAGATATCACAGTTCTAAAAATAAAAAGATACGGGACAGGGTTGACTCAAGGGTACAACTGATATGGAAGCTCCGGGTAATGGGCTCCTGCTATGATATATTCTGTTTTGTTTTTTATTTTATTTAACGGAGGAAAATTTTGTCTAAGAGCAATTCAGTAAATGCTCACCGAGAGAGCTTACGTCGAAACAACTGACAGTAATAAACACACGGCGGACACGAGTACAAAAAGAAAACTACTAATTGAAGCCACGAAACACGAAATGACTAATGGTAGATAAATGACATAAACGACTGAACATTTTTGAGTAAACAAACGTTGGAGTCGTGAAATTGCAAGTCCGGAGAACCAAACAAAAACCATTCAAGTTTCAAGGTTTCCTTCCTATCCGAAGAACGAAGCCATTCTTCACCCAATATATAGGTGGCCATCAGAGGAAAATAAAATAATATCATGAGCAGCATGCATTGAACAATACAAGACTGAAATAATTCTTAACATCTTCGACCGGAGCACTGCAGTGAGAGCAAGCCGGAGAAACAACACTGACAATTTGTAATAAAAACTGAGGTCGTGGTCATTAGTACTATTATTAAACCTGTAAGGCGAGAGGGATAAATAGATGCAGAGCGATTATTAGTGCATACAAAGTACATGGGATTACATTATGAAATGGGCGATGAAATGCTAAAATAAACAAGAACGTTGCGCTTAGGATGTGTTAATTTAATACCCTGACAATGCCACATTATCACCTCCTGTCGGGGAAACTCGATTGGACAAAGCATCATTTCTCTTTTACAAAATTAATCTGTTTAAAATAGTGCAGGTGAATAACAGTTAAAGAAAACCTTAGTACAATTACAGAAACATTTTAACGCTAATTATATTTACAGTTGTAACCTTAAGACCAGCTTACGATAGAGCGAACTAAACAATGGACTTCGTGTAGCCGAGACACCCCTGCAGTAAACAAAAGCAACAAAAAACCATGCCAAGAAACAGTACCTATTACAATACCGGATCGTTAAGCGGTATCCTCGGCTGTGTGTAGTAACCGAAGTGAGGAGCTCATTTACCGAACAAACTATAAGTTAATCGACGTATTTCCCTCCTGATACCGGTGCTTTTTAAAATACATAAGTCGCGGTAGTTTCAAGTTGTGTCACAATCCCTGATGAAGAGCGGATAGTAATCCCGACTGAAACATTGGACGGATGATTTCCTTTTTGCCTCGGTTTTGGATGATATCTATTATTTCTTTATATTCATCTGGTATTTAATGATTAATATGACTGAATTTCTGTGACTTTTATTTTGTTTTTGTAGTATGGCGGAAGATTAACACATGCCCAGTGTGCTTTGGGACCAAAAATAATTCATCCGGAACCTTCGAAATCCAGAAGCCAGGACACATCTATCGTTTGAAGCTTGTCCATCGATCCGGGTCAGTGAGTTGCGAGCTCAAGCAAGCTGCTGCTAGCTCAAACTGGGGCTGCCACAGGCGTGGTAAAGTCTTGAACACTCACATTACCGATGCAAATAACGTTCGACTTTTTCCAAAGCTCGATCCATTGAAATTTGATACTTATCTTTTTTACAACCTCCCCGGGTTTAATGAAAACTCCGCCGAGATTGTGTTCGATTCCCTTCCCTCTCCTTTGTCTGTGGCCGCTGGCCAGAAATGGAGGGTCTGGTATGGTGAAGATTTGGAAAATAAGGGTGAGAAAAACAACGAAGGTCAGGCCTGCATTGATGTCTACAGTGACTACTAAGTTGACGTTCGCGGCTGAGTTTTTCTGCAACAACAGGGAGCTTACAAAACGACAACGTCGACGGCAACGAGAACGCCGGGGGGGGGGTGGATACTGCCTTACATGGCCTTAACGGGGACGTGCGGCCTGATAGGGTATGGTTTTTCCAGAGTATTTTGTCTTGAACGGGGTATCGATTTCATTACTTTCTGTCTTAAACCAGGGCATCGCTAAATGACCTAATGGCTTCAACAGGATAAGCTTAGATGTTTGTTAATAGAAGCCCGCCGCTGACCACAAGCCACCAGTTACTGGTGGGCCCCCTTGACTCTGCTTAGTACACTACACTGCTTATTACACAACAAAAAAGGTATGATTTGGGGCTAAATGTGTTAGATAGGGTCTGAAGAAAATTCTGTCTTGAACGGGATAGGGAAATCAGAGAATTGTGTCTCAAACAAGGTCAGGGTTTGAGCGCCGGGCCGCACCTCCCTATCCAAGCATCAATTGAGTACCCCCCCACCCCTCTGGGCGAGAACGCCACAAAACAGTAGGTTCAGTGATCGTGATCGGGGATTTCACTGTTTCTCGACCGTTCCAGACTTTGCCCACTATTGAAAACATCCCCGATCGTCTGAGATGGTCGGCAACAAATCGGGAAGATCGGGCGCGTTTCTAGTTTCCCGACGCTTCCCAGATTTTTGCGAAATCGCGGATCATTCCTGATATAAGAAAACTGAAATTCGTACTATCGGGGAAGTCGACGAGAGTTTTAGCTCGGTACCAAGCCCAAAATTGGCCTAGTTCCAGTCTTCCATTTGATTTGGCTTGCCTTTTCTCGTGAATCTGGGACGGACGTCGGAGATTTTTCCCGACATATCTGAAAAATCTGGGACGGTCTGGAACTGCGAAATTCCCGATATCTGGGTTTTTTTCGACATATCAGAAAACTAGGCTTCAATGAGCAAAAACAATAGCTCTACACGCTCTGCACGTGCGTTTTGCATTTTGGTACATTTCTCTGCCCTCATCTCCCAAATAACGACGTGAAATGATCAAATTTTCATTTCCTCTTGGTGGAGGACGTGAACACGTCACGATGAATTTTCAGTATTCCCTCCCTAAGCTCCGTCTCTACCGTTACTACATATTTTAAATGCGGGAACACCCGAAACATTTCGCACTGTGATACCAATAACACGAACGTGTATTATTAAAGAACGTCCTCGTCGTC
>BLFK01000980.1:1592892-1610262 GCA_014634185.1 Astreopora myriophthalma | reverse complement strand
ACCTAACAGAGAATCCAGCTGTCCGTAAAGTACATACTTTATACGAATCAGTTATTTGAAACCAAAGGAACTACGTATAACGCAATGCTTCACCTAAAAAGGTACTAATAAAAGTACAATTTTCAAAACTCCAGTTGAAGATCAGTGAATAAAACGTTCATGCTTGCTTAATCACAAACTCGTGCACAATATATGTCAACTGTATGTCAACACCGGATAACCAGAGTGTCCGTAATAAAGAGGTTAAGTTTATATGACTTCGCTCTCTGGAGCCGAGATTTAGTGTCCGTTGTCCTTATTAGAGAGGGTCCGTATTATAGAGGTTTTTTTTTAGAAAACGGGTGAGAATTTTTTCGGGACAAAGGGGAATGTCCGTTATAGAGAGGTGTCCGTATTAGAGAGGTGTCCGTAAGGAGAGGTTCGACTGTACCTTCTCCATCAAAAATATTCTCATTAGGATTCTGTTACAACTTTAACAAAGTGGGTAGGCAACTTTCCCTCTAAATGTGAATACACTCCTTCAAAAATATTATCATTACGATTCAATCTGTTAAAATACACTCCTTCAAAAATACACTCCTTCAAAAATATTTCCATTACGATTAAATCTGTTAAAACCTACTAAAAGAAAGTGGGTAGGCAACTTTCCCTAACAAAATGTCTATCAATTGGTGTTGTTCTGAACGAATGCTGACTTGACACCAAAGCTACCTCCACGCAATAACCTACAGTTTGCAGGGAACAGATGGTTACTATCTTGCTTACTATGATCTTTATCTACACACATATGAAAACAGAGGTGAATTTCACTCATTTCAGTCCTGAGATGACAGATTTACCATATTAGATTGTTTCAACAGATTGAAGGCTTTGCTGTTTAGCCCTCCTTGTCAAGTCCCCGCTGTCGCCCCCGCTTTAGGTGATTGCGTGCTGTTAAATCACCGCCCCACGGTCCTGGTTTCAATTGCATTTTGTTAAATCCACCGGCCAACGCGCCGTTAAAAGTGCGTTGGATGCCAGCTATGGAAGCGTTAAATCCCTGCTATGTCCCGGGGGTCGGGGGGCCGGGGTTTCAATTGACTGATGCATTACTCAGAGGATAGTTATAGTGTGGAAACAACCCTCGGTATGTGAAAGCGACGCTATATGATCCTATATAGTACAAAATACCCCTCAACAACTAGTATTCCAATTTTATACTTTATTTTAATAGTGAATCCATGCTTTAAATTATCTGTATTGCATGGCGGCTGTGTTCTGAAACTAAACTACTGTAAGTTTACTTCAGAATGGCTTTAAAAACGTCCATTGCGAAGCACGCGTTTGACTGTCGGATCAAGTCGTCCTCCGCCGTGCTCTCGTAATATAATCACTTAAAACTTAAACAAAAGTAGATAGGCAACTTCCCCTAAAACTATATACAGTTGAACCTCTCTAATGCGAACACTAAAGGGACAGACCAAATTGTCCGCATTAGAGAGGTGTCCGTATTATAGAGGTCACCAAGATTGCAACATTTCTAAGACTCCACTGACAGTTTTAAGTGTTCAGTAACGAAAAATGTAATTTGTGATGGCACCGTATTATCATAAATTAATATTTTGCCGGCACGTATCAGAGGTCTGGGGAGGGTGTTAGTGCGCAGTGAGTTATGGGATTTGAGTTTGTAATTCGCCGTCGTTAGGAAGGTGAGGCATTCTACGGTCAGCCTTCACCTTGTTAGGTTGCTTTTCTCTTTTTGTTTTAACCTGTGTGTTTATTGATGTTTATAGCTTAGGCGCTAGCATACCCTAAAACCCCAAGGGTTGCACCACTGCCTTGGTCGGGGGTACACGTTCCCCGTGTTTTTTCCACCTGCTGGTTTTTTGGGGTTTTCGTGTCCGGCTTTGGTGCTTCTGTTCGTTCGTTTATATATAATACTTGACATTTGTACATATCTGCGTATATGTTAAATAAACGACACGGTGGCTTGGCTGGCCCACGCGCCCATATATGAACATTGTTTTGTTGTGTGTACCGGTTGAGTAGTGGAGGCAAAATATAGGCCCAGTGTATCTAAACTGACTAATATACGGTATTCAGACACAATGATTTGTACATCTCAGTTACAGTACATACTTTATACGAATCGGTTATTTGAAACTAAAGGAACTACGTACAACGCAATGCTTCACCTAAAAAGGTGCTAATAAAAGTACAATTTTCAAAACTCCAGTTGAACATCAGTGAATAAAACGTTCATGCTTGCCTAATCACAAACTCTCTCTTCTTTCCGTCCCCTCTCTCGCTCCAGGGGACGGGAAGAAGAGAGACCCTGCGAACGAGGTTGCCAACTAACGAGGTTACACAATGATACGACGAACGAACGAACAGAAACAAAATGCGAACTCGTTATGTCGTCAAAAACTATCACTGCTAACTGGAATATTAACTACTTGTGGTTCTCCCAACGGAGAGACCCTCATTACGACTTATTCTTCTGCTCTTTCTTCTTTTCAACAATAGATCTATCACGGACTGGAAGTAATCTTGATTTGAAGGCACATATAAATTTACTCGCACGTGGCATATTGGTACACGAGGGCAGTTGCGCATGCGCATACTAAATACCTAAAGAAAAATATGCAGAAGCGGTAGCGGTACCTCTGGACATTTAAGCCTGAGCGGTGTACCATGACGAGTCTCCCCGAGATTTCGGCCCGCGGATCGCTTATACTTGCTACTTTCTGATACCTATCCCCGATAGGCAGTGAGGGAGAGAAATGTCGGCCCCTAGACCATACGTGACAGATCCCTTACGTACTCGCAGCTCAACTCCTTCTGCTTTATACTATGATTTGGAGCGATATATATTTGCGACTATAGCTGTCATGTCTTCCATATGGTAAGGATATTTTTTTGGTACTAATTTGTAATACACGGAGTTGGCGCATGCGCATTTGCTAAGCATGACAAAACAGCAAAAGGAACCACGCATTTTCCGGTGAAACTTTAAAACGCCGTCGCTTTTTCAGACATATTTTGTTTTGTTTCATTGTTTGAATTCCGCGCGAACAAACGAGGACAATACTTTCGCGTATACAATGACATTAACATGTCTCGTTGGAAAGGGGATGGACAAAAGAACTAACAAGTTATTCAAAAAGAGCAATAGTTCCTAATGAACTAGTGTTAAAAGTTAGAAAACGTTTGGTGCCTTCAGGGACTTTCCCGGGCATTGGTTGGTTACAACGGTTTCTTTTTTAGCTGTTATATTCCCATAAGCATCTGTTCAAAAAGGTTGTTGTGAAAGAACAGCAACATGTAAAATCGCTAGCTATGGAGGTGTAGAACGTCCTCATTTCGTTTCGTTTCGTTTTGTTTTCATTTAGTTGAATTTATTCCGGTGTTAAAAATGCAGTTTAGTCGATTGAGAATGAAGTATGTTTAGACCTAACAGAGAATCCAGCTGTCCGTAAAGTACATACTTTATACGAATCAGTTATTTGAAACCAAAGGAACTACGTATAACGCAATGCTTCACCTAAAAAGGTACTAATAAAAGTACAATTTTCAAAACTCCAGTTGAAGATCAGTGAGTAAAACGTTCATGCTTGCTTAATCACAAACTCGTGCACAATATATGTCAACTGTATGTCAACACCGGATAACCAGAGTGTCCGTAATAAAGAGGTTAAGTTTATATGACTTCGCTCTCTGGAGCCGAGATTTAGTGTCCGTTGTCCTTATTAGAGAGGGTCCGTATTATAGAGGTTTTTTTTTAGAAAACGGGTGAGAATTTTTTCGGGACAAAGGGGAATGTCCGTTATAGAGAGGTGTCCGTATTAGAGAGGTGTCCGTAAGGAGAGGTTCGACTGTACCTTCTCCATCAAAAATATTCTCATTAGGATTCTGTTACAACTTTAACAAAGTGGGTAGGCAACTTTCCCTCTAAATGTGAATACACTCCTTCAAAAATATTATCATTACGATTCAATCTGTTAAAATACACTCCTTCAAAAATACACTCCTTCAAAAATATTTCCATTACGATTAAATCTACTAAAAGAAAGTGGGTACGCAACTTTCCCTAACAAAATGCCTATCAATTGGTGTTGTTCTGAACGAATGCTGACACCAAAGCTACCTCCACGCAATAACCTACAGTTTGCAGGGAACAGATGGTTACTATCTTGCTTACTATGATCTTTATCTACACACATATGAAAACAGAGGTGAATTTCATTCATTTCAGTCCTGAGATGACAGATTTACCATATTAGATTGTTTCAACAGATTGAAGGCTTTGCTGTTTAGCCCTCCTTGTCAAGTCCCCGCTGTCGCCCCCGCTTTAGGTGATTGCGTGCTGTTAAATCACCGCCCCACGGTCCCGGTTTCAATTGCATTTTGTTAAATCCACCGGCCAACGCGCGTTAAATCCCTGCTATGTCCCGGGGGTCGGGGGGCCGGGGTTTCAATTGACTGATGCATTACTCAGAGGATAGTTATAGTGTGGAAACAACCCTCGGTATGTGAAAGCGACGCTATATGATCCTATATAGTACAAAGTACCCCTCAACAACTAGTATTCCAATTTTATACTTTATTTTAACAGTGAATCCATGGTTTAAATTATCTGTATTGCATGGCGGCTGTGTTCTGAAACTAAACTACTGTAAGTTTACTTCAGAATGGCTTTAAAAACGTCCATTGCGAAGCACGCGTTTGACTGTCGGATCAAGTCGTCCTCCGCCGTGCTCTCGTAATATGACCACCACGTACAAACTTTCTGTTACAATCAGAAGCACTTCACGAATCCGAGAAATAGCAAGGTAACTTGACAAACTCGATTTTGAAACATAAATCTTCCATCACTCTAATACCCCTCAACCGGTCATCGAACGCCACTCGCATCCACCTTTTAATCCCTCGTCGGCTCAAACCACCCTTTTCACGTAACCTCCCCAAAGATTCATTACAAAACTTTCTTTCTGTAATATCCACAATAACAAGCACTTCATTAATCGTATGTAGCAAGGTACCTCGACATACCTAATTTTGAAACAGAAATCTTCCCTCGCTGTAATATCCCCTCAGCCGTTCATCGAATGCCACTCGCATCCACCTTTTTAATCCTTCTTTGGCTAAAACGACCCTTAGACACCTTCTCTCCGGAAGTAGATAAATACAATTACAAACACTTCAAAATTACAAGCCGAAGTACCTTGACATAAAACTAATCCTAACATTAACCTCTCATGATCGAAATCTGATTGCTTTGTAATACAAAGGGATGTTGTAGAATAGTAAGATAGTAAGAAGGAACCCACGTGCCTATAAACCAAGTATAACTTCACGAGTACTGATATAACGCTAAAGACGAACACACCCGCGTTATATCACGTTCATTTAAGCTACGGCTTCTTTTGCATTGGTGAATCACCTTTCTTGAATATTGAACTCTGCATATCTGATGGCTGGAGTTTGGAAAGGCCGAAATAAGAAAACTGGGAACTTAAGAACAGATGGTTTTAAGAGAAGGACGGCAACCAGAAGTGAGATATTTTCACTACCCGCTGGCTTGACGCTACCGTATTTGTATTGCAAGAGTATTAACTCTTGTAGAGGCACTGTGCTTGAATATTTGGGCGAAACGATGTCCCCAAAATACAAAAGTCCGTTTCCGGTTACCGTCCGTTGCCCCAACGTGCCTTTGCTTAAAGTGCAGCTGACCACAAAATACTTTTTTTTCTTCGTAAAATGCCACGACCATGCATCAAACGTATATCCAGTCGAACAGATAAAATGTTATGTTTAGTAAGTCTTCACTCAACTATACATCAGTTTTTGTACTAGAAAGATTTTCCACACAGAAATTAAGTGAACTTAAACCCAAGACATTTCCTTTCGCCGAAGTTCAATTTCAAGACCATAAAACATATATTTTGCCTACTATCGTGGAAATCTCACTTTTAATGGGCCGCACCAGTTGCGTTAAGTTAACAAAAACGTCAGCACTTTTCCACGGTTGGTGGGTGACGGTTCGCTTTCCGATACATTAGGTGTTTGCAATGCATTACGTTTTAACTCCTTGATACGCGAAGCTAAGCGTAGAAATGACTCTCTCGTCTGTTAGCTGTCGCTTGTACGGCCAGTGCAAAATACGGATTGCAGAATCTAGAAAAGTCCGTAGATACTCTAGAACTCAACTATCAACTTACAATACAGCCATGTCAAGACTAAGGAAAACTAGTCTCAAAAGCACGTGTAAATGGTGTAGTGTTATCGGTTGCTATAACAAGAATCTGATGATAACGTCACATCACTGAACGAGATATAGGTAATCAGCAGTCTGCAATTCGCCGATCTAAGTATAAAAAAGTAATATAATGTGGTATTCAACTTGATGTCTTGTGAATGGCAATTACTTTTGCGTTAGATCGGTGAACTTCAGAATGTTGATTATCTATATCTTGTTCAGTGGTGTGACGTTATCATATTCTTGTTATAGCAACCGATAACACTACACCATTTACACGTGCTTTCGAGACAAGTCTTCCTTGGTCTTGACATGGCTGCTTTGTCTTAAAGTTGATCGTTGAGCTCTAGAGTATCCACAGACTTTCTTAGATTCTGCAATCCGTATTTTATATTGGCCGTGCAAACGACAGCTGACAGTCGAGAAAGTCATTTCTACGCTTAGCTTCGCGTATCAAGGAGTTAAAACGTAATGCATTAAAAAAACCTAGTGTATCGAAAAGCGAACCGTGATTGAGCCGCCACCGGTCACCCGTCACCCGCCAACCGTGGAAAAGTGCTGACGTTTTGTTAACTTAACGTAACTTGTGCGGCCCGTTAAAAGTGAGATTTCCACGATAATAGGCAAAATATATGTTCTATGGTCTTGAAACTGAACTTTTGAGAAAGAGAATATTTGGGGTTTAGGTTCACTTAATTTCTCTGTGAAAAATCTTCCTAGTATAAAAATGTGCTTAAGTGAATACTTATTAAAAACATTAACATCATATCTGTTCGTCTATAAAATCAATCCGCCTGATAATTTTATAAGCACGTGGGTCCCATTTCATAGTTGAAGAATTTACACAGTAAATTACTTCAAATTGACCTTTCGATGCTGCCGCTAACAAGAATGTTAAAATACAAGAGAATAACAATGGCGTTGGCGTGATTTTTTTTTTCGGAAAACTATGAATTAAAAAGAATAAAATTTAAGTTGTTTTCCTTTCCATTTTTTTTTTGCAACAAAATAATTCTTCATCTAAATAACATAAACGAGTTTTGTAGAGTGCTGCAATATTTAAAATAAAATAATCTGAGAAAACTATATACAAAACTATATGATAATAAATAACCTGAGGATATTATATGCAAAATTACACAGTGTAAAGTTTATTGATTGTCTTCTCCACGAGCACATCTCCAGAAGCGCCTGAATGATCTCTTTTTCTTCTTTTTCTGACAATAATAACAATAATAATAATAATGATTAAAGAAGGTAAACAAAGGGTAAGTTAATTGTTGATAACCGTCGATCAGTTAAACAATTTAACGACACCAGGAAAGTGACAATTGACTTTTTCAGGAGCTCATAACCCGGATCGTTCAACTTCAATATATTTGTGTCACCGCGTTTTCACAGACCGAGCTATTTTTAGATCGATTTTCCCGTGAATTTCGTCTCCCACAGGAGCCTTACTAGCCAATCATAAGCCTTGCATAATTAACTGCTTGGACGCGTGCGGACTGGATCTGAACTTTTCGCGGGAAAAACATGTCCAAAAATAGCTCGGTCTGCAAACATGCTGTGACATAGCCCTAGTATGGGAGTTGCACGCCTCGGGTTATGGCTCCTGCTTTTTCACGAGGCACATTTGGCTTCAATTAAAGTAAATGAATGAAAAAAATGATTATGAAGTGCGGTTTAGAAATCAACTCAAGAAATGATCCTCACACTTTCTGGACAACTTAAGCAATTGTCTCTTATATGCACTTGAAAAATTCAAGTGACTCCAACGGGATTGGAACCCACGACCTCTGCGATGGCGGAGCAGTGCTGTTACCAACTGAGCTATGAAGCCACACAGTTGAGAGTAGGTCAATTTGTTGGGCTCATGTACGTTTTCCCGTGAAAGGAATGATGAATGAAAGAAATGATTATGAAGTCGGCTAAAATGTATGACATTTTAACCGAGTTTGAAACTCTAAAATTCCGCTAACAAACGGAGGGATTGCAAAATTTAACTCTGTAGAAATATTTTTAATACTTTCATTTATATCTTCGCGGCAGTTTACGTAATTTTGATTATTCTCGTACGTACCCAGATGAGTACGGACGGGAATACAGTGTGAGATCAAGGGTACGAGATTTAAGGCTGGTTTGTGTAAAGCATTAAGACCCCGTTTACATTTATTACAGCTCGAATCTGTCGGTCACACTTCACGAAAACTACCTCAGAACACTAAAGGACTTTCTCGCTGCCAAAATGAGTCAAATTCTAGCGGAGTTTTACAGGGTTCAAATTCGGCAAAAAAATCCCAGACATTTACTGAACCACGATAGCGTCAAAAACCGTGAAAAAAAACCTTTTTCGACAGTTAGATTTCCTTCAAAACTGTGGACGTCTACCGTGAGACTCCAAACACCCCCACCATTTCTCCCGTTTTGTCCATCTATTAACCTAGGCTCCCTGAGGCCTGGGGGCGTTTTGTTAATTCTGTCACTGTTATGGAGTCAACGTGCACGAAGCATCAATGGAAAACGATTGTCTTCAGTGATGACGCTCTCTCGAAGGCAAATGGTGATGAATGGCCATCACGCTTCACCAAAATAGACTTGGAGATCGCCTCACGATCGCCGGATCGCTTCTCAGTACAATTGCGGAGTCAAGATTTGGTTACACCTACTGTAAAACGCGACCCCCCCTTTTTTTTTTCACTCTCAGCATTTCCCCTTTTCGCTCAGAAAACCCTGGATCTACCCTTAATGCGTAAAATTGTACTCACCTGGAACAGCGACAGCTCCCTGTGTAACTCGATGTTTTCTTTTACAGTATCATTCAGCTGTTTTTCTATTCTTTTTCTGCTGTCATCCGCATCACGTCTCTTCGCCTCCAGCGCGCTCAATTCAGCACGGAAGCTCTTGTCCAACTTCTCTTTGTATAACTGAAGTTCTGAAATGTTCTTTTGGAGTTGTTCGTTGGTATGTTCTATATCTGCGATCTTGAGAAGAAGATCTTCTTGAACTGAATTGATTTGCTTTCGGTACTTCGCACTGAGCTCTTCAATGTCTTGTGCAGCTTTAATTTCCAGAGATTGGTACTTAGCCTTGCCTTGCTTCATTTCAACTAATAACTCTTGAATCTTTTCTTCGTGCTGAAGTTTCAACTGTGTTTCCTCCTCAGCAAACTTCTTCTCCATATTTCTCATCTTCTCCTCCAAGGCTGCTTCTTGTTTTGTGGAGCGAGCCACATGATTCATCAAGTCTTTCTTTAACTCTGCCATCTGAGACAGTATGTCTGAGTTGTCATTCTGGGATTTTATTATCTGGTCCTCTAACGTAGACTTGCTGGCTTCCAGAGAATGTGCTCGCGTCTCTTGATCTTTTAATTCAGCACGGAGGTTCTTCTCGAGCTTGTCTTTTGACAAAAGGACTTCGGAGAGTTCCTCATTTAGCTGCTCGATGGTTTTGTCTTTCTCTGTGATCTTGAGGAGATCCTCTCGAAGTATTTCTTCCTTTTCCTTCTGAGATTTTATTAGCTGTTGCTCTAGTTCTGACACGCTGGCTTCCAGAGAACGTGCCCGAGCCTCTTGTTCTTTTAACTCGGAATGGAAGGTCTTCTTGAGCTCGTCTTTTGAGAAATGGAGTTTGGAGAGTTCCTCATTTAGCTTCTCGATGGTCTTCTCTTTCTCTGTTATCTTGAGGAGATCCTCTCGAAGTATTTCTGACTTCTCGTTCTGAGATGTTATTAACTGTTGCTCTAGTTCTGACACGCTGGCTTCCAGAGAACGTGCTCGCGTCTCTTGATCTTTTAATTCAGCACGGAGGTTCTTCTCGAGCTTGTCTTTTGACAACAGGACTTCGGAGAGTTCCTCATTTAGCTGCTCGATGGTTTTGTCTTTCTCTGTGATCTTGAGGAGATCCTCTCGAAGTATTTCTTCCTTTTCCTTCTGAGATTTTATTAGCTGTTGCTCTAGTTCTGACACGCTGGCTTCCAGAGAACGTGCCCGAGCCTCTTGTTCTTTTAACTCAGAATGGAAGGTCTTCTTGAGCTCGTCTTTTGAGAAATGGAGTTTGGAGAGTTCCTCATTTAGCTTCTCGATGGTCTTCCCTTTTTCTGTTATCTTGAGGAGATCCTCTCGAAGTGTCTCTGACGTCTCCTTCTGAGATGTTATTAACTGTTGCTCTAGTTCTGACACGCTGGCTTCCAGAGAACATGTTCGCGTCTCTTGATCTTTTAATTCAGCACGGAGGTTCTTCTCGAGCTCGTCTTTTGAAGAATTAACTTCTGAGAGCTCTTCTCTCAGTTGTTCGATAGTCTCTTCCTTCTTTGTTATCTGGAGGACATGATCCTGTCGAAGTTCAGCAACTTTTGCTTCGTAATCCTCTTTGTACTCTGATTGCTTTCGCCGCATCTGGCCTTCCAAATTACTGGTGTGTAGTGAAAAATTGGCGCAGAGCTCCTCCATTTTTCCTGCAATCACAGTTTGTAAAGAGATCTTGTTAGCCTGACAGAATGAGTCGAGATTCTTGAAGTCGCCATGCAAACCACTAGGAATGTTTCAGATATGTCCAGAAATGCACTATAATTAGATGCACGCCGATTCTGATGGGCATCTCGAACTTCAACTTCAACATCACTTGTGGCCAGAACTACGGGCAATAAACGTCACAAAGTGTCCCCCAAACTGTGATTTTCAAGTAAGCATAAATAGTTGCATTTAGCTTCACCCAGAAATAACCCCAACCCTAACCCTAAGCTCATTCTTGGAAATAAGCACTAGACCATTGGACCTAACGGGACGCTTAATGCATCTAATTACGTGCATTTCTGGACATAGGTGTGCTACAGGACCCCAACCGGAAGTGATCGTAAAAAAATATCGTTACTTCCGATCGTCATCAAATTTGGAAAATAAGATGACACCATTCCAATAAAGGGCTTTTGTATTTAAACTTGGCTGAACCTCTTTGGTTTCTGTCTCGATTACGGAGTTTTTACCTTTCAGATCGCCAATAGTCGCGTCCTTCTGGTGCACTTGGCTCTGTAGACTGCACAGTCCTTGGGTCGTTTTCTCTAACTCCTTTTCTTGTGTTCGTATCGTTAACTCTCTCTAAATATTCGAGAAAAAAAGATATTTTTTGTATTCTTACTACTGTCAACAAATCTTGTCGCATAAGAAAGAAACACTCATGTCCCGTATTGTAAAACCTGACTTCAAAGAACCACAGAGGACGTAACAAATAACTCCTTGTGTCCAATATGTTTTGGAATGGGGGCCGACTTCTTAGTTTCGGCCAAAAGCTGGGGGTTTTTTACTCTTGGGAACGATAGCTTAGTAGCTTATGTTTTGCAAACTTATCTTCAGAGATTTAAATATTGGAGATCAATATATATGCCAACCTCTTGTAATTGTTGCTGTAAGAGCTTTATTTGTTCCTGGAGTTCTGCATGATCCTGTGCGGTGTATGCCTGCACCAAGTCAAGCTCAGTTGATTGTTCATTAGAGCCATTTTTGGCCTTTTCCTCAGCCATCTAGATAAAATAGAAACAATAATGTGTAAGACCGATCCTTTATAGACTTCTATATCCGGCAGTACATGCTCTATGATACGCGGAACCGAAATATTCAGTATTATTTTAACCTTTTGCAGAGTATAGAATCAGTGCTTTATGATATAATCCTAAGCCATACGAACTTTTCGAAAGAAAACTATAAATGTATTATTTTCTTTTGTGCTGTTCATCACGATTTTATTCAAGGTTCTTTAACGTTGTACAACTGTTGAGAAGAATGGGAAGGAGTGGAAAAGAAATATTTCGAATGATACTGAGTCGTCGAGCAACGGGTCACTTGTTTGTTAATTACTTTTGTTTAAGGAGCAAAAATAGAAAACAGGATTATCCAACCTCATGTGACTGTTCCTGCACAAGGGCAGTCACAGCTGTCTCGCCCTTATTCAGTTCGTTGATTTCCTCCTGTGGTGCTGTAAGCTTTTCAGTGAGTTCCTTACGGGAAGGAAAAAGAAATACTGAGTCGTCGAGCGACGGTCGTTAGTTTATTTGATAATTACTTACTTATAAGGAGCACATTAAAATAGAAAACAAGATTATCCAACCTCATGTGACTGTTCCTGCACAAGGGCAGTCACAGCTGTATCCTCATACAATCCGCTGGCTGCCTTCTGCGATCGTGTAAGCTTTTCTGTGAGTTCCTGAGAGAGCTATTTAAGTTAAAAACAACAGACAAATTCAGATTTTGTTTTGCTTTCCAGCAAAGCCAAACGTGCGTGTTCAGAAATTTTCACTGCCCTCACTTTGTCATAGCCAAATTGTAAAAAAAGGCAGTTATGACGAGCAATTATAATATATGTAATTGATTTCCACGTATACGAAACCAATATTTTACCTCCTCTATACTGTCAGAGATGGCTTTCCGGACCAAAGCTTGAGCGAATCTACCAATAAAGAAAGCAGACCATTACATTTTTTTTTATCCGTTCATGGTGGCCTGGATAGATTTTAATTCAACAGACCAGCTACAATGTCACCATTCAACGCACGCCGTTCACTGACTGAAACTTCAAAGCGGATAAGAAAGCCAATTACGTAGATCTCGAAACAAAGGCAAGTCTGCTTCTGATTAATTAAGAAAGTGTCACGATACATCAGTTTTAACCAACAACTGAGCAAACTCAAAGCGTTCATTATACTTATTTCCACAAACAAATGCAACTGAACGAAAAGTGCTCTATTCAGTCAAGGCGTATAAAAACCCATTCTATTCTATTTCATTACAACACTCACCTCTTCATTTCCAATTCATTCTGATCAGCGCCCTGTAAAAGAGAAATCTTCAGTTTAATTGAACAAGAACGCAAAAAATAATATGTACATACTTAATTAGTGTACAGTGTTTCGGAAAAGCTCCTGACGCAACGAGCTGAGTCAACAGAAGAGCAAGGACTGGACGGCGCGGGGTGACAGCACTCAAAAACTACTATTTCCAAACGACATTACTGACCTGCACAACACAAGCTTTAGCCTTGCTCTTTTTCTTCTTGTTGTTTCTCTTTCTTTTTGATTTCGTCTTTACCTCGCTGCAGATAGGGAAATTACTATTTGAATTAGTCACGTGCCCTACAAACCCAGCGTACTCCACTGATCAATCCATATTTTACGACACATTATTTTTACTGAGCACATCATGAACACGAAACACAAATGCACCAGCCCAGTCCAGTTTTTGCTACATAATGCCGAATTACCTTTGTGCAGCAGATGGTTCGGTTTCCGTCTCCTGTTGTATCGGTGTGCTAAATAAGAGAGGGGACAAATAAGAAACTCGAAAGAGAAAATTATATTGCGTGCAACCGGTTAAAGTTCCACAGACTGTTTGATTTGCCGGCTATTACACGGTGAAACAAGCACGAAATAGGTTTACCTTTCTTTAGCGTTGGGCTCCATCATCGGCACCTATAATACATAAAAAGTTCCAAAAAAATTAAAAGCGGATGGAAAAAGCAAATCCTTGACCGAACAACTTTACAGTACTCAACCCAAGCACGCTTTCGGTCCTGATGCTTCAAAAAGTTCCTTCAAATAACGTGTAATTGTAACGGAGAGTATTAAATGGCCAATTATTGCTGTATAACGCCTTATAAATTCAAATCTGTACTATAATGGCTACGACCGAAGATGATCGTTAACGATTGAAACTTGTCTTGCCCCCAAAATCAAACGTCTCGTCCTTTTTCTTGAACTCATAATTTTCCAGTGTAAATACAAAAAGGAGGTAAGCCAGCCAACGCAGACTGGCCGATTCCCCCCCAAATTGTCAGTAGTTTGGGAGCGCCTGAGTGAACTATTGTGCAAATACAGACAAGTTCAATCTTATCCAAATCATTCAAAAAACATGTAAAACTAAACTTACCTTATCCTCGCCACCTCCACTTTCAATCTGTACCATTTCCACAAGACTTCTGTCAAGAAAAAGGAAAAATTATAAATTGAATTAAACATCTTCTTTCAACACAGAAATGTAGCCGTAACCGTCACTATCAGAGAAATAAATGTCGTTTGCGAGATGTCTTGTAATGTCATCAACAACTATCTACATGTTTGGGAGCCGAAGTATTTGCGTTGATTTAGCTTAACCACTGAACATCGTGGTAGCGTTCGAAATTTCACACTTGGGGCCCAACTGAGAGGTGTGGCTTGGTATAAATTCGACGAACGAAATTGACGCTCCTTTAAAGAGTAAATTCAAGGTTTTATGAGAGTAATATAATTAAAGCTACTGAAACCTATGAAACTGACAATGATCGATAATAGTTTTAGAGATGATGCACAGATATATTTTACAATACCGAGGAATAATCAGTATTGTTTTAAGCAAACGTTTTTTTGGGCCAAGACCACACTGAAAAAAATCCATTATTCAGGCTTCGATTAGGCCGGGTTCCATTCCTTGTCGATTAAGAGAAAATGTCGTGTTTCTCCTGATCTATCCTGAGAGCGTGAATCCTTACCTTTCGGAGAGGAACTTCTCGAGCCTCTCCAACTGAAATGAAAAAGATCAAATGTAAATTAATGACAAAACCAAGTCGAACATAAATCGCGCGCTGTCATTGGTCCATTAAGCATTTACTATTTTCTATTTACTATAAAACACATCAGCTTAACGTATCAGCACTCAACAAGCTAGAATCGCTCTCCGTTGTTGCCTCTGGCAAGCGACTCTTGTGCTACTTAGTCACTTACCGCTTGCTCGCCTTCTATCACTTTGCCGTCAAATTCTGACTCGTTCATGGTACTAAGGAGAAAAATACACGCACTTACAAATTAGAAAGCCGTGGAGAACTTTGAGAGGGTGAAACAGATACTACATATGATAAAAGAAGATACAATTTGCTGTCTCCTTTGTTGAATAGAATGAGATGGCGTGGTGGCATGTGGGAGTGTTGATGGATGGGGTGGCCTCCCGTGAGGGTTGGGATCGTCGGAAATGATAAGGAGGACACTGAAAACAGTCGTCTAGAATAATTTTAAAGATACTTTCAGCCACTGCCAATCAGGTTTTCAGCCAGGGGACAACTTTAATCAATTTATTATTTACAATCATTGATTCAACATTGTGCTTATTGCATACCGTAAGAATATCATGTTGCCATGATGCATGTTAAGGAGCTCCGCCTGTCAAGCAGATGTAAAATATATTTCAACATAAAAAATAGAGTGAAATCAGTTAAAACTTGCGGTATTTTGCTCGACATCGGGGAACACTTCAGTTTTTCATACCTCCATCTTTGCCCGCTCGGTGTTTTCAGGTTTTTGATAGATTTTAGTCTCAATTTCCCTGTAATAACAAAATTGAAACCATAATATTAAACATTAATAATTCCAGCGGAAAAGTGAGGTGCTGTTGGTTTTTTGTTTCTTTGTCGATGTTCATCCAATATGGACTCCACTCTTCAGTCTTATTTCTCTAAAATTCCTTACAAGTACTTTGGAAATAATAAAATTCGTGAAACTTCGCAACGTCACCATTCAAATTTTTGCCGGTCTTAAACCTAAAATATTGTGAAACGGGTGCTAAGAACACAATCGCTTAAAATGTTGTGCTTTGGTAAGCGGAACTAAATTTAAGCTTAAGTTCTAACAAATCCAACCAGTTCGATCTTTAGCGAAACCTTATTGAGAACTCGACACGGAATACTCACTGGTCAATGCATATCTCTTCCAATATCGCCAATTCGAAGTCTGCTTGTCGATTCTTTTCACGAAGGCGCTACAAACAAAACAGATATTCACATTTCAGCCACTAGTAATGACGGAATAATGCCAGGATGCCAATCCTTTGCGTGTGTTGTAAACTTTGTTTTGGAAGAACTGCGCAAAAAAATGGTCTCAAAACTTTGAGCACAATCGGCTTTGTTGTTAATCTAGATCTGTGATTTTCCTTATCTTAAAGTACGCGAGTGACGGTGATGGCTGTAAACTTGGAGCTTGACTCATTGACTCAGAACTATGGAAAGAATCGAAAGATGTTTACTGCTTTCTCAGAATATGACGAGGTGATCTTGTTTTGGAATAGAAGCACGGTTCGAGGAGGTGTCGTCAAGCGTTCTTTTCGAATATACAGATTGAGCCACTGCAAATCCAACTCTTAACTATAACAGGCCGGAGCAATCGATCTTTAAAATGGCAATTTCTCACCTGTTAAACGGCAAGTCTTACTTTATTGTAACAAACTAACCTACCTTATGATCTTTTATTGCCTCGTTCAGTTTTCCCTGTAGTTTCTTCCGCGAAAAGCGTTTCTTTTCTAAAGAAGACAATAAAAGAATTCACTATGGGGCTATATGAGCTATGGGAGACTCATGGAAATCAGGCCATCAACCTAAAGCTTTGGCTGATAATTGTCTTGCATACTGGTATATTTTGGGAGTTCGCCAAACAAGGTTCGACTATAAAGCTATGGTTCGAAGCGCTGACAATACAAGCTACTACTCCTCGTGCCAAAAACTTGTTTTTGAAATCACCTGAAACCAAAAGACATTTTTTTCCCTTTCTTTTCTTTTGCGGCAAGGCAATCCTACCGTCTTACTGTAAAATCCATATTTTACCATGACCTTCCTGTTATTTCAGAAAGTACTCAAAGTACTATTCTTGGTTTTCACCCACGTGACCCCTAACTTGACAACCGTTGCTATCCGCCATGATTGTGTCCCCCAGGAGTAAACAAAAAGTAGCGTGAGAGAGCTTGAATGCGTGAAAGCCTCATGGTTCTTTGTATTATTGGCAATTGTGGAAGCAAAAGTGGTCGAGATAGCATTCGTTTTTATTCTGTACCTTCCATTATCACTAATCAAGGCGAAGAATTCGAGGAGTTAACCCGAGAGAGGCGAAATTTGTGGATTTCCGCGATAGATCGTGCTGACTTGAAAACAAAGAATGTTTTGAAGAACGAGCGTGTTTGTAGTCGTCACTTCGTTTCTGGCAGGCCTGCAGCAAACTGGGACAGATACAATGAAGATTGGGTTCCAACACGTCATTTAACCAAGAAAGAGTACAAGAAAAAAGATGTGGAGGCCGCTAGAGAGCGGAGTGAGCGAGCGAAAGCCCGAAGGAAGAGTGCGATCGAGCGGCA
>BLFK01000980.1:1575035-1585957 GCA_014634185.1 Astreopora myriophthalma | reverse complement strand
CTCAGGCAACACGTCCAGAGGTACCGTTACGGGTCCAGAGTTTTTGTTTTTCTTTTGTTGGATTGACATCTGCGCATACATGGAGCTACCAATTGGGAGACGTAGTGACTACATTTAAATCACAAAATGACCTTTTGAGTAATCCCAAGAAGAGACAGGGAGAAGACTTGTATCAAAAACGTATCAGTGATACTGAGAAAACCTAGGTTGTTGGATTGACTTTTTAAAGTACGCTAAGTGGTAGTTATATTGCAAGCGAAGAGCCCAGCTCGCGGTATTGGAAGTGGCCCTTGTTTCCTCACAGGCAGCCCAGACTCACAATATGGTCTGTCCTTAGTTATCGCACCGCTTTATATGGTTTATATGGGAAAAATGAAAAAACGAAAACTCGGCTCATAGCAAAGAAGGTAATTAAAGTAAACTTACTTTTGCTGTATCTTGCATCCTTAAGTCGGTTTGAGGCCTTCTGGGCTGCTTTTGTGATTTTAGTTTATTTTAATTACTTTCTTTTTCCATGTGAACCCTATAAAGCAGTACGATAACTAGGGGCTTGTTAAATTAAGTTAAAGAGTGTAAAATTCCATGAAAACGAGGTCTAATAGCCATATAATGAACTTTTCTCAAGTGTTTAAGGCTTCTAGTGTAATTTTAATGTCGTTCACAAAATGGCCGAAAATACTGAGCCAATTTCACTGCCTTTGCGGTTCTGGCCAGGACATTTCCGCAAACGCTCTCAAAGGTGCCCTTTTCACCTCAAATTAAACTGGAGGCCTTAAACGTTTGAGAAAAGTGCATTTTGTGTTTCGTTGGTGTAAGGGTTTCTGAGATCGTAAATGTGGGTAAGGGAAGTTATAATCAACACATTTCAAAACTATCTGACAACGCAGCGAGGAATTCTACGTAACCTGTGAACAGAGACACGCTAAACAGCTGAAGGAACACGGAATTTCGCTGATTTCAAATAAAGCGTAAGACTCGCTTTACTCAATTAACCAAGTGCACATTTGGTAGCGAAGGAACTAAGATAAATGACAGGAAGCACAGCCGGTCACTGTAAAGGCGCTGTTACACTAGGCAATTTCTCTTGCAACTTGTCTCGCAATTTTGTTGCCATAAAAGTTCCTACGCTGTGAGACAAGTTGCTCGACCGGTGTTACACTAGGCAACGTTTCGTGCAACTTGTGTTGCGTCTGATGACCACGTGAAGTCAAAGGGTCATTTTCATTCGTTGATGCCGCAAAACGTTGCGACACAAGTTGCAGGGTAGAGGTTACACTGCGCAATGTGGGACAAATTCCTTGCAACGTTGCGAGAAACCTTGCGGAAAGTGGAACTGACTTCTGCTTTTCGCAACGATTGCGGCAACAAAAAAATAGCGAAAAATGTGTGCGGCAAGGTATGTTACACTAGGCAAATTTTCGTGCAACTTGCCTCGCAATTTTGCTGCGAGACAAATTGCATGAAAAATTGCCTTGTGTAACGGCACCGTTATCCTTCTTGTAGCATGCCCGACCAAAATAGTATATCTTTTCTCCTGCCTTTAACATTCCCGAAACGAAACACTATTTCTGTTTGAAATAACTCGCTTATAACTTAATATCAAATCGTTTTGAAGCATGTTTTCGCTTATATCGCGAATAACAGTGGAATTTAATGGAGTTTAAATTATTAAAGATAAGGCGTGTATGGACTTGGTAATTTCCTTCGCTGGTTTTCCGGTACAGCGGTTGAGTTCTTGGTTATTGTCAATCGGTTTTTTGACTGCAAGAATTCAAAGTTTTGGGGAGAGGAGTGAAACAAACGGAATTCCCTTAGTCTGTTGTCTGTTTTACACCTCGTGAATGCACTGCACAGTTCTCTCCATTCCTGAAACTGATTTCACTACACCGATCTAAAGAAAACAACGCCCAAGTATACACTTTCACAGCGTCTTGTTCTTTTTTTAAAAAAAAAAAAAAAATTACGAAGTGGTATCCTCTAAAACCATTATTTTAATAACAATGATACAACAATTTCTCTTTTTTCTCCCTTACTAACCAAACTTTAATAGTAATGGCTGCATAGAATTTCCCTCCCAAAAGGCTTGAAATCTTACATTTCAACACTTAAATCTTGGAACATTCAAAGCAAAAGTTTGAAGCATTTTAATGGGACATTTAGTATTGCAACACTGAAGCAAAGAAAACAAACTTAGCAACTATCAAGTATTCCCTTTGGTGTATACTGACTGCAACATGATTACTTAAAGAATGTCTGAAGTGGGCCACTGTGTGTTTTCCATGAGCTCCGAGGGCCAACCATCATTTTCCACGGCAACTAGGACCATTTCATTTCGTTTTAGTGACACCAGTGGTTCAGCGATTTTGTCATCAATCTGAAGTTTGTATTTACAAAGCTACATGTAGTTATTACTTTCTTTGCAATAATTTGTACAATTCTAATGATTCACAACTTGGTTACTGTTCTGATGGTGGTGGCGGCAATGTGAGAGTTTTTGCATTATTTCTAATCCACGGATGCGCTAACACACCGTTCAGAGGAAGCCGTTTCGTTGGATCATGAACTAGGAGCTGTCAAGAAACAAAAATAATGGAGAACAAAATGAACCACTGCCCACAAAACCTTCTTTACAGCTTGTTTGTTATTTTCTTAGCTTACCACATTTGGAAATGGGATTCAAAATTTCATGGCTATGTAGTAGTAAATGAGTTAACTGCTATGCAGACCAATTAGTCCAGTCATAAGTTTGGTTTCTTGAAGAAAATTATGAAAAGCAAATTGCAACAGCTACAGTAAAATTCAACCCGAAACAAGGCCTGCAGGCTCCCCAAAGTAGATGACTGGGTAGGAGGGAAAGGGAGGTTTGAAAGCATGGACTTTGAGCACATTCTTAGTTTAAGTTTACTTTTAATTCATACTCATCATTATGCCTGCCCTAGTTCAATATAACCTCACCTTGGAGATGAGGTCTTTTGCTCCTGCAGAAATATACTCAGGGAATTTGAGATCAACCTGGGAACATGACCATTACAGTTCAAAGTTAGTTCCATGTAAATATCTAACAAATAAATGAGATCTTGAATTTTAGTCAAGTTTGAAGTAATTTAGTGCCACAATAATTAAGTGCAAATAGAGCAATTTTCTTGGAATTTCGAGTCAAAAGTAATTATGCAACTGCTTTGATTTGGGTTTGGACTTGCTTTCTGATCGGATAAAAATACTTGCGTGCGTGAACTCTTCAACCAATCAGATGCAAAACTGAAATTAAACCAATTTGCAGCTTAGTCACAGCGGTTTTGTCTGCTTTGTGTTCTGATTGGCTAGCAAACTAAGCTCTGATTTATGTGGTTAAATGCAATTTAACCTAGTTAACAACAAAGATGCTGGTTTTCCGCACGTTTAGGTCCACAATGGAGCATTTTGCTTAGCGGTCAGCGGTTCATTTATACGTGCACAGGCTCATGTAGGTCATGCGGTCTCAGTGTAGCGGCCATTTGGAGCTACGGTGGGCGAGTGTTGTGCGGCCGTCATTTTTTAACGGTTGTTCTCAGCGTTAGCATTTTTTCTTATTTTTCTGCTTCCCTCCCTCTACCCCCCCCCCCAAAAAAAAAATTTTTCCACTGTTATCACAGTGTGACAGGTGCCCAGATGTCTGTGTGGGGGGGCTCATGACTGGGTTGCAGGGATTGCTAGCCATGGGAACATTTTACTGTCTAGGGGCTGGCTGATCACAGTGGAGGCCCCTGGACATCCCGGGCACCCACTTTCCGCTCAGCTCGATGCAGTTGTTAAACTTAGACTTGTGATTGGCTGAGGGCACATTTCATTCAGAACATGATTGGGTCTATAATAACTTTGGTTTTGGATTGAAAAATGCTCTAGAATGTAGGGTTTGCATTAAATTTTAAGGTAGAAGGGTACCTGGTGTTGAGTAGCCAGGTACCCCATGTGACTTGATGCTGATATTATTGAAATTCACACTTAAAAGAAGCCGGGTACTCCCATTAAAGTAGACGGGTGCCAGTACCCGGGTCCTAGCTTCTAATACAAACCCTGAGAATGTTAGTTTTTGAAGTGAGCAAAACCTCAAGTGCTGGACAGAGAAACCTCTCCAAGCAGAATAGAGAACTTTGTCCAATAAACTCACCTTACATAACAAATGATGCCAAGTGCAGTAATCAAACTAGTCCACAAAATGTTTTCGTGACAGCAAGCACTCTTACTATACCAACCCTTCTCTAAACTCAGTTCCACCTAGCTGTAGGTGGTGATCATAAGCCTAACCACAAAACATTGTTATCTCATTGGCCAGTGAGTAACTTACTCTTGAAATTCTACGATAAGTATCATGGTGTCCTTCAGCTTCAAATGGTGGCTTTCCAACAAGAAATTCATAGCATAGCACACCCAAACTCCACAGGTCAACCTGCAACAATATTTTCAATAGGCAAAAATAATTTAAGTGAAAAACTCAAATTGCCAAATTGCTTGGCTCTCATTTTATTTTTTGTAGCTGTAAAAAGCTGATCATCACCCAGAATTTTTTTTAGGAATAACCAGCAATTTTTTCCGGCTGCTGGCTTTCATCAACATCCCTGGGGCACCAACATGGGTTTGTGGCATCAGGTGTAATCTGTGAATAAGTTTGTGTGCCACAATTAAGAATCTTCACCTTTTCATCATGTGCCCTGCCTTCGATCATCTCTGGAGGAAGATAGTCCAGTGTCCCACAAAGTGTTGTTCGTCTGAAATTAGTTCATCTTTAGTTAGCAGAGAAATAATCAACCATTTCCTTGAACTTCAAGCTATGGGAAGACTTGTGGTCACTCTACAGGACAGGTCACTGGTACTTAAAATGGCACAACTTTTTCTCGTAAAGTGAGCAAAGTTAGAAAACATCTAGTAGACAATATATATAATCATTTCCAACTCAAATTTTTGAATGTGATGACAACACAAGCATGATTTCATTTACAGAAACTCATCTGCAGGAAAAGCTAACTAAATCTGTCAAATGTTAATTCACTGGATCTTCTTTGGCTAAAAGATTTTCACAAGATTTTGTGACATTTACCTTGACGATGGTGCATGAACTGACCATCCAAAATCAGCAATTTTTAGCTCACCCTGGAGACAAACATAATGGGGAAAAAAAATAGTCAGACAAAGTTTTGCTGTGACAGCTGCTCATTAATTATTAAATTTACAAATCAAACATGTAAACGTCTTCAAACCTTGATTCCAAGAAGCAAGTTTTCTGGTTTGATGTCTCTGTGGATGACTTTCTTTGCATGACAATACTTCAGTGCTTGAGCCAATTGTCGAATGTACTATTGACAACACACCAAAGAAGTAAAAGCATGACTAGTTCATGAGGGTGACAGAGTATTCAGGTCACTTGCATACCTCTGCAAGTCCTGATACAGTTTAATGGTCAAACAACAGAGGCTAATCAAGTGTAAAATGTCTTGAATTGTTTCCACAGCCATGACATTTCCATTTCACCAGTCAGCTACTACAGCTGTCCATTTAAAATACCCATACAGATCTACTCCTCATTGTATCAATCACCTATATTGACCTAGCTCAAATAATGATTAACATAATGTATCCTTTCACAGAATACAGCAATGTGATTTTACATACACTTGATGAGGTTTCCTCGTCAAATCTTTCTTTCCTGGTCAACTCTTTATACAGTTCACCTTTTGGAGCAAACTCCAAGATCAGGTATACCCTGGTACTATCGTAGAAATATCCAAAAAGGCGCAGAATATGAGGATGTCTGAAAGGTGACAATAAAATCACGTTTTATTCTTCCCACATCCCATGTGGTTTATCAACCTAGAAACCATACAAATGAGAGCATTTATGGGGAATGATAGCAAGTAACCAAGGGTGCATTCCATTCAACCAAAATTTCTTGAAAGAATTTCCAAAATTTTTGTCCGTCGAACGGAACAGTATTAAAACTGGGTTTGTCACCAGGTGGGTACATTTAAAAAATATTTATGAAGTTACACTGGTGGTTAAAAGTGGTTAAAAATTTATTAACAAAGTTCCCGACGTTTCAGTCGCAATCACGGACCTTCTTCAGGGGAAGTGAGAGAAAAATTTTATACAAAAGCACAGGTATAAACAAGACGCTAATTAAAAATCAAGAGAGTCAGGTGTATAGATACTCCTCGGGGAGTAACGCCCCATCGTCCCGGTTAAGCGGGTCTTTGGCGCAGTTAATCTCCCAGGCCTCGAGAACCTTTCTTTGGTGCCAGTTATTATTAATCCTGAGAATTGTGGCCTCCTCCCATGCGATATCGTGATTTGTTTTTATCACATGGTCTGCAAGTGGTGATTTTTCTCCTTGTCGCCACGCGTCAGCCTTTTGCTGCTCGCCTTTTCTTGTTAGGAATTTTCTCTGCGTTTCGCCAACGTAACTCTTGCTGCAATCAGCGCAATGAATGTCGTAAACAGGATCACAAATTTCTTCTTTGTCCATTTGAATGGAATGGAATTTTCCACCTGACTGAAGCGGTCTCGTTCCATTCCCACTCGAGCGCAATTCGCACCAAGATTTAAAAAGGCGGACCATCTTGCAAGCTTTGTCGAGGCAACATTTACAGCTGGGAGAACTAAGGCCGAGATGTACAGAGTGGAAGTGCCAAATGGAACAGAAAATTTCTCGGAAAATGGACAACCTCGAGAGCTTGTCCAGAATTTTCAAGACAAGTTTCCAGAAATTTTCTGTTCCATTCTATTTTGTACCAGAATTTCTGGAAATTTTGGTTGAATGGAACACGCCCCCAGCCTCCCCACTTTGCAGTTAAACAGTGGTTATCTCTATTACCTGAGATGTGACTGGATTTCAATTTCTCTTCTTAGCTGATGTTCCACATTACTTTTCTCCAGCTGGGATTTAAACAGGACCTGAAACAATTCAAGCGCTTATTTTTAGGGTTATTGGGCTTTTATTTTTAGGATAAAACAGAAGAAGATGGCCTACATGAAACAAAACCATTTGATTGGTCAGTACATGTACACACACAATTTTGAATGGAACCATGATAAAAGCAGTTTGGCCATATTTTCAGGAAAGTTCATTTTCTAACCAGGTTGCAGTAGGAACACAGAACACGAATAGACCTTTCCAATAACACCAAAAACACTGATTTTGTAACAAACAAGCTCAATGCTACATTGAGGTCCCACTTATGTGTCACCCGCATTATGTCTATTTAAGATTTTGCAGGATCTAATATGTAGATGTAGATGTCCCCTACCTTCAGAGCCACAATGTATTTGCTTTTCTTTTCTCTTGCCAAGTAAACATTCCCAAACTTTCCTAGTGAAAAAAACAAGTAAACGAACAACAGTAGTTAGGCCTATATGTACGAGCTAAATTGCAGAATAGCTCGCAACTCATATGCATGTTATTGAATGAGAAATTGGCATCTCTTAATCATAATTTCATTATTATAATTCTTGTTTTACTTTCAGCCTCTCAAAAGGGATTTTTCTTTTTACTATTTTTCGTACTTTGGTAACCTATGTCGTAAAGATGTATAGTAGTCATGGTTCTTGTGTGGGACTAACCTTTTCCGAGAGGTCTGCCAATTTCAAAGTCGTCGAGCGACCAACAAGACCTATTGAAATTAAAATTGAGAAACAGTTCCTCGTTGGTTTTAACGCAATCATCTCCCTTTTCCTGTGAAAGAAGCCCGCTGAAAAATCAACTTACTTAGCTGTCTTCGGTTTTCCTGTCGATCCTTCGTTTTCTTTATTACCAGCCTTTGCGTGCGTAGAGCCAAGAGGTTGATCTTTCCGTTGCGCTGGAATGTGATTTGGTGGTTCCATACAAGGTTCCCGTTTTCCATTTCCTTTGTAGCCGGTGTCTGTGTCTTTCTGATAATTTAACGGAACATTGCAAACAGGTTTTCTGCCGTTAAACGTAGTGCTCTGTCCGTATTGACCATTAGCTTGACTGTTCGTTAGTGCAACGCATTCTTGAAGTTTTGATTTTAAGTGCTGTGTTTCTTTCAGGGCAATTCGTTGAGGATTCGCGTTACTAAGGACTCTACTTGCGTTATTGATATCCTAGAAGGGATAAAATAAAAACAAGGAGTGCAAATCAGGCCATTTACATTAAGATTCTGTGATTACCTCGTTCAACCTTAGTAAAAAACACAGGCCTGCAGCTGTGTGTTCGAATAATTTTTTTAGGCTTTGCTTACGTCGTTTCTCAATATTATTTGTAAAGTGAAAGCACAATAAGACAGCGAAAAGTAAATTTCATTGAAACCTCGAATAAGTACCGAGGATCAGAAAATTTAAGCGAAGGGTAAGATATGAGTTCAGCACGCAACTGTGAAAATACGAGGTTTTCAAGATAAACTTACCTTTCTATCGCAACTTACGGTCTCGCTCATTTTAAGTTTCTAAATCACGCACATTAGGAAATTCTCAAGGTACGACTTAACTTACCATGCTAATCAACTTCTTAAAAGCGTTCCCCTTTTCAAGAAACTTTCTAAAAGCTTGCGATTTTTACAAGAAGCATGGCTTCCTAGGAAATAAAGTTCGAATTTCGTTCGTTAGTTTGGTGCCAGCATTTGATTGGGTGAAATTCAAAGCGGTTTCCATATTAGGAAATAATTGGCCCATGCGAACCCTCTCGATCCCAATCCAAACCGCGTCTTTTGCGGAAGTATCAGTCCAGTTACTCGTCTCGTTTGTTTTACTACGCAGGCGAGGGTGTTTTAATAACCGTACCAGGAAAAAAATTCAAGTTACGTTCTAAAACACTCAAATTATCAAAATGGTGAGTTTGGTCGGCCTGTGTTGCAAGAAGAACAGAATTGAGCTGTTTTGTTTTGACTATAACATCGTGGGAAGGAAATGACCAATTGACTTTGGAAGTCACTTTTATCTTGCCAACTCCTCGCCACTTTCATTAACACTTTTATGGGTACTATAAACAATACATATGCTCTGATTGATCAGTCAGTTGTGGTTTATTTTACCAACAAACTCAGGAATTTCGCGCGTCTTCCACTTGGGATCGATGGTGGAAGAACGACGAGTACCACGAGTGCGAGTTTTCCGTTCTGAGCACGAGCACTTGGAAAAATTTCGACCTCGAAACCTAATATGCGTGCTCAGTACGGAAGTCGTACTCCAATCTGAAGGTCTCCATTATTACCGAATTCACGAAAACGTCTATCTTTTTCAAAGCGAGTCCAAGTGCGAAAGTTTTGCGATAGTAATTAGCTTACTCTGCATGTCAATAAAAATCATTTTCATAAGATAGACTTAAGTCAAGATAGATCTTATAGTAGACTCACTTTGGAAAAGAGGCTGAGGTGAATTTACATCCCAGTCATCTGCGATATTCTATTAACATGTATTCCTTTATAAATTAAAGCACTCAATTTATCATCTAGCGAGTTTGGCCCCGGATTTGGCTTGCCTGTGCCTGCAACCTTAGTTTTTGGAGAAAAAAAACAAACAACCCAACAACGAGAACTGGCCTCGCAAAATTTCTCCGCTACACGTGCCGCTTGTGTATCCATACTTTTGCACAGAAACCATGAAATCGTATGGTTTCTTGATAAAAATCCCTCATCGACACTTTTTTTAAATTCCATATTTTCTAGGCTTTTATTATTCAAATAAGAAAAAAAGAGATTACAATACACCAAGTCAAACGATCGAGAAATACTCATTAGGCGTACTCGAGCCAAGAAATTCCCGTTACTTGTCTGCGCTTTTTAGGACATTGCGCACACTTGCCAGAATCACTACAAGAAATTGCGCGGACATTTTATTCTCTTCAAATCTTTCCCCCCGGAATGAACTCGAATTAATATTATACTATTTATTTTGTCAGTTCTGTCAAAGCTTTATTAAATGACAGGAAGTTAAAAGAACGCATGGGGAACGCACACAATCCGCCCACACCTTGGACTGTCTTGGATGTTGGACTTACATCATAGTGGGAATGCCATCCTACAGAACAGAGTGCAAGAGATGAAGCTCTTTCTGATTGCATTAAGGGACCCTCTGTTTTTCCGGCAGGGATAGAGAGGGGTCTGAGTCACGTGAAGGCTGATGGTTCCTGCTTTCTATTCTGTTGAATTCAAACTGGGCTTGTGTATTTCGGTTTTGGACATGTTTTTGTTCCAAATATTGAACGAAATCAGATGCTGGAAACTTCCCTTACATCCCTTGGATATATATACCACGCACGTCTAGGAAGTTGTCTTAACCTAGGGTTAAAAAGTGGGAATTTATGCTTTAAGACGGGGCCGGGGGCATAGAAACCGCAAAAATGGTGCTGTAGGAAATGGTGCCTCCTCTCACAGCCCGCCGCAAGCCCACTGTTTTAGTTTATATATATATATATTACATTTGAGAGCTATTTCAAAAATACACATTGAAACTATACGATTCTCTCACAATAACAGATCAGGCATTCGATCATTATAATACAGTCAATTCAGTGAGGCCAGAAGCATTTCTCAGGATTGGGCAGAGGCGCCTTGAGGCATTCACCAAGCTCTTCACAACCCGGAGGTGACCAGTTCTGTTGAGTAAAACCAAACTGAGATCAAGCAACAACTCTGGTCAAGAACTCGTTCTGTTCAATATTTCATTTGCCTTTCAACGGTCATCACTTTAAATGGAAATCTGAGACAAAAATAAAAAATAAAAAAATATCGCCTAATGCCTACCATGACTGATGGATCGCACATGTTCAGTTGAGGTTTGCCTGATATTAGACTTGACTTGTGTTCTGAGACCAACTTTTCTATACCCAACATCACTTCTTTGTACTCTGGATCAGATGGCCTGAGAAGAGATTGATGAACCTTTGAAAAGCGTGAACCATGATAAGAGAGCTTAACTATAATACTGCCAATTCACAG
>BLFK01000980.1:1553834-1572525 GCA_014634185.1 Astreopora myriophthalma | reverse complement strand
GTTTTCTTGTGTATAAATTTATTGTTGACCTTCACTGTAATTCAGCCAGTGGCTGCGAAAGTGATTAATAAACAAATCAATCAATCAATCAAAACCTAGCAAAGTCAAGTCAACACGCAATACGAAATCAATTTTTCTCACCAAAACGAAGACATTTCCGCAAGACATGAAATTTGGTAATTATTATGCCTTTTCTCACGTTAAAAACGTGTTAAAAGCCCAGTTTTAGAGAATAAGCGGATCACTGTTTTAAAAGTGGCTTTTCGAGAGACTTTCGAGAAACACTGCAGATTACTCATAGTCGCGAAATGCAGACACGCGTAACCAACCACCATAAAACAAAAGGATTATTTTGCAAAAGGATTATTTTGCAACAGAACATAACTTTCCTGATCGTGGCTTCGTATCAAACACTCGGTTATTTGGTGCGCACACGCAAAGATAAATTCCTCCTCGAGCTTCCTCGCGCGGGACACTCCTCCTCGCCCCTACCCCGACTCTATGTATTCCAGCACCCGCTCCCAAGGCTACCCAGACTGAGTTTCGTTTTCGTTTCGACTCTTACCCGGAACTCTGTCCAGCTGTTAGTCCAGGTCCAGTAATGTGCTTTGTACAGACCGTGTCTGATGGCCATCATTTCATTGCCACGATAGAAAAACACAGATCTACGAATCAAAAACATTGATTTGATATTAGCATTTACTATTCTCAACCTGCGGTAATCCATTTCTAGCTTTTTCATTCTCTCCCTGAATCTCGGTTATCAGCCATTATACCTCGGCTACACTCATTGACCTGAGATAGAAAATTAGTCCGGCAAATGTCGCTTTAGCTTAAATTTTCTCGACGGGAAGCTAAGTTTCGTCAACAAAAAAACGAAAGGTTGGGAATTTAATAAAACAATTATTCTACACACCCTTGTTGGATACGAGATTGGTTATAACCAACTTAGCGCTACGTGCCTCGTTGAGTATTTACCACCTCGTATCCAACACGGGCTGATGGAATAGTTGCTAATAAAGTGCAACTCTAAAGGGTGCGCAGAATGAACGGCATAGTATTCCGTGAACGGAATAAGTCCCAAAACAACGCGTAAGCCGACCATTCTATTCTTATTCCGGAATGGTCCCCAAAAAATGCACCCTTAGTTAAAGTGTGCGCACGACTCAAAGTTCATTGATGGTACCTGTCACGTATGCTGTGATTAAAAAGCGTTGGGCTGAGATCAATACCATCAATCACTTTGTTGCTTGGTGACTTGGCTCCTGCCAATGATAAAGCTGTTGTAAAGAGGTCCATGACTGTGCCAAGCTGATGGCTAACCTACCAGAAATACAGAATCACCGAATGAGTAAGACATATAACAAGCTAAATTGACCTCGCTCCCAATGTGTGGCTTCATAGCTCAGTTGGTAGAGCATCGCACCGGTATCGCGGAGGTCACGGGTTCGAATCCCGTTGAAGCCCAGATTTTTTCAGGCTTCTCCTTTCCAATTGCTTAAATTGGAAAATTAACTGCGATGATCAGTCTTCACTTTCATAACAAGCTCAGTTTAAAAAAGAAAACAATTATAAGATGTAATGGTTCTTGAAAGAGGAACAATTCTAACAATTAAATAACTAATATATGTACAATTACAGTTGAATGGCTGTATCCTTAAAACGTCTTAGTCCTCAGCAACAAATGTTGTATCATTTTTCCAAACAAATACTTTTACTGGTCACACACAAGGCTCAATTATTTCCAGCCAGTTTGTGAGACCAGTTTTGATTCCCAGGAACAATGGCACACAAAACCCTTGGAAATAGCCCATTTGTGCCATGGCATCATTTTACTACCAGGATCAGAATGCATTGTCAAAATGTTTTTATATTCAGATTCTCTCACCCTCTTGGGAATAAATAAACAATTGGTAAAATTTGCCTGACACTAGAAGCCACTCAAAGCATTAGATGGCTTTGGTTGTAAATAATGGCATCATTTAAATAACCTATTGAGCTTATCAATTACCTGGCCTGGTTTGATTCTGCCTGGCCACCATGCTATGGATGGTTCCCGCATTCCACCCTCAAAAGTTGTCTCCTTGCCACAGAGAAATGGACCATTACTCCCCCCTGAAAAATAGCACAAAAACATAAGCATATAAATAAATAAATAAATAGTAAGCAGAGCATTCCATAAGTTGTGCATGTGATGTAATTCAAAATGGCAGCTCATTCTCTCCACCAAAATGTGCCATTAAGAAGCAAGAACACAAGCTCCAAATATACTTATCCAAAGCAGTAAAGAAGCCTTCAGGTGTGGTTCATTATGCATGCTTACAAAGGAGTTTTTTTCTCTGCTGCTGTGTCATTATTTTGGGATTGAACAAGGCTGTACATGCCTTGCCAACTTGTGTTTTTCCTCAGCTAAAATATCCTGGCTCAAGCTGCTAACAGAACATTTTCATTGTTACTTGTGAGAAGGGTTACTAATATCTCGTTTGGGTTGGTAGGTATTTAAATAGCTTACCTCGGACTTCTGAAGTCAGGGCTGCTCCATTGTCAGAGGAGAAGAACACAAAGGTGTTGTTGGCAATGCCAAGATCTTCTAATCGCTGTAGAATCCGACCCACACTGTCATCCAACTCCCTTACAGCATCTCCATACCTAATGACAGATTTCAATACAAATACTACTACTATGACTGTGCATGCCAGGGCAGGGGATGTAGGAAATGGGAGCGTAGATAGGGGAGGAGTGAGGTGTGAGCATGTGGAAGCAAAAGCAGTGGGGGGCAGGTGGGGAAGGGAGAGGGGGAGTGGAGGGGGCAGGGATGGCCTTTGGACATGTCCATCAAAGCATTCTAAGCCGTTTTAGAAAATAGCTCAAGGAAAATACGCATGCTGATTGATAAATAATATTGTATTTCTATAACTCGATAGAAACACATAAGTTGACGTAGTCACGGACAAGAGTCACGGCATTCCTGTGTGTGCTGACATGTGTGCTGACATGTGTGCTGACGTGTAAATTGCGGGCTGTAGAGAATCTACGTTTTGATGATAAATAAAATATAAAGTTTTCTTTGTTTTTCATTATTTTCCTTCGGCTATATTCTAAAAGAAATAGAAAACATTTTCTTCGTGTTTCTATCGAGTTATAGAAACACTCGTGAAAGTTTGGGAGAACTCCAAAAAGCTGTGGAAACACTCGCCTGCGGCTCATGTTCCCACAGCATTTCTCGTTCTCCCAAACTTCCACTCTTGCTTCTAAAACTTGATAGAAACACGGAAAATGTTTTCTACTTCTTAAATAGTTCACACCAACATGTCTTCTAATAAATAAAGACAAGAGAGGTGCATTAAATTTCAAATGTTGCTGTGATTAGTGATGACAATTTATGATCATATTAAACACCCAAAATCGGGACTTGCTTCTATTACATTGGCATGCCTCTTTTATACAAGTTTATTTGAAGCCTTGCCTGAAATGTTTTAATTTGCTTCAATCTACATACCGTCCTCTCTGACTAGTTCCCAGGAATCGTGCTGAAGCATAGACTGGGGTATGAGTGGAGTCTGGGGCCCAATATAAAAAGAATGGCTTCTCAGCCTTGGCTTGCTCATCTATAAAATCAAGTGCTTCCTAAAACAGGTACAAACAATAAATGTGAAACAAGGGCAAAAGATAAGTCTTCACACTGACTGTTCTTACAGCTACCATAACGTAACATCTGTCAAATTTGTTACATAGATGATTTGGGAGATGTGAAACTTTAACCCTTTAACTCCTAGTAATGCCACTTATAGATTTTACTTGTCACTGGGGCACCTCTCAGGTATTAAAGGGTTAATCACCTCTACCTCTGGCCAAAAACTATGTCTCCATTAAAAACCGCTATGAACAGCACTTGGTATTATTTTCGTTACCTCATTATTAGCCAATCTTGAATTAGCTATTATTTGTCACAGAGAATAGGTTACAGCATTAAGTGATACATAAATCGCAATGATTAATTGTTTACCAAATTCTGCCAGTAGACCTATTTTTGGACTGATATCAGGGTTCTACAACACAGTAATTATTTCTAAAGGGCAATATTTTGTTTTGGAGTACTGGTAAGTAGATTTGAAAGGATTCAGTACTGGTTGTGATTTTAAATGTCAAGCCAATAAAATGAAATGATGTGCACTATCTCAACCATACCATTGTGTACATTTGGGTCAGGTTGGATTCCCCTGTATTATGATGTATGGGAAATTGTTGATAATATCTGAAAAATTAGAAACACAAACAAAGGTTAAAGTTACATTGCAAATTAATGTTACCACCAACTACAAGTACAGAACAGCACATCTTACAATAACTATTAGTATCCTCATCAAAGAAATGAACCACATCTGTAAGCATCAAGCCTCATTTGTTCGAAAGGTGGATCATAACTCTATCCAGCAGATAAGCGCTATGCCCAGCAAAACCAATATTGAGTTATGCGATGGACAGGGATTTATCCAATGTATACTTAGTGCTATCCACCCTTCGAACAACTGAGGCCAGGCCTACAAAGTGTGAGGAACATTTTTTACTCTTCTGGCTTGCTGGCTTAAGTCAAGCCACTTGAAATACTTTAAAATGGTATGTGGGAAAGTCTGCACTTTATCATACACTCTTGAAAATGTAATTAATTTTTGACTTAATCACATCAAGTCCCACCTTCCAAGCATCTTGTCGTCTTTGTAAACAGGAATATTAGGAGTATGAATATTATCATATGGACCAAAATGACAGTTCGGAGCACCAAACCATTCATCAAATCCATGCTGCAGAGGTAAATACTGGGGTTGCTGACCAAGATGCCTGGCAGTAGAAATACAAAAGAAGCATAATCATTCAGTTCAATATTAGCTTACAGGGTTGAGTTGTTTGAAGCAAGGTTATTAAATGCTAACCCGGGTTAAATACCATGAAAACCTATAGGTTTTAATCAAACTTAACCCAGGGTTAGCACACTAACCCTGCTTTGCAAAACTTGGCCCAGATCAAGAAGGCATTTTTGGAGAGCCAAACAGCTGGGTGCTTATATTACATGTTCTGTTTGATGGGCCACCAGTTTGGATATCAGTAGATAGAGAGCTGGAAATGAGTCTCAAGAGACTTCATTTTTTTTTTATTCACTTCCACCTCATTTGCTCCCTTTTGTAACAGCACTCTCCCCAGTATTCCTCCTCTTCTCAAACCAACCATGACGGCACTGAGACATTGCGCACTCGCCCCAAAATATAACTGACCTATACTCTAGTTCAATACAGCCACTAGTATTTACGGGTAATATAAAATGTAATAAAACTATTTTGACTTTTCCAGAAAATGACATGGCATTTATCAGTAATAATTGTTTTACTGATCATGATGTTAGACTTGTAATAGGCCAGTGGCCTGCTGAAAGATTTCATATGTCCACTTTTTCACTTTTGTTGAAGTTTTTTCTTTTTGTTCCTTACTTATTCACTAAGTGATTAAACAGTACAAAACTACAAATATTGTGAGTTCATTATGTGAGAAACCAAACTGACTACTCACCATTTCCCGACTATTTTACTGTAATACCCTTCAGATTTCAGAAGCTCTGGTAAGAGAACCTCACTATTCTGAATTCCTCCAACAATGTTTTGTGGAGTGTAACCTATGGCACCAAATGAACAATAAAATCACCCACTTTACAACAAGAAAATTGCAAGCAAATAGGGCGATGAACATTCTGCCTTGAAATCACTCTTGAAAGCTATTTGCTGGGAGTATAAACCATCTGATTTAAGAAAAAAGCCAAAACATCTGATTTAAGAAAAAAGCATAAGACCCCAGTGGACTCTATTTTAAGACAATAGCTGTTCAAAATGATTCAATTTTGGTGTCACATTGGAATAACGGGTGCCAGGATTAGGGTCATTATACAACTCACCATTTCTAGCATGAGCATTTGTTGTGTAAAATCCATTCCGAATTGGAAGACGCCCAGTTAGCAATGCTGCACGTGCTGTAGAGATAGAGTAAAGTTAAAAGCTCTCTTTTACAGAATCTTTCACAAGCATGATAAACTTTTCAATGTTAGTCTGTCTGAAGTTAATTAATCTCAACTGCATTTTTCATTTATCATCAAATTATTGCCAACGTCACACTGCACTATTGATTTCAAATTGGCTGAGGGGAACCTATAATGCTGTAAGTAAACCATTCAATCTGTTGACATGTTTCACCTTTGTTTCTGCCGAAACAGTACTATTGTTTGCTCAGTGACTTGGCCTATGAATGGCAGCAAGGCCGCCGGTGACCTTGTATTGATACAGACCACACTGCTTTTATCATGAAGAATGTGTTGTTGTTGTTGTAATGCAAACTGGTCTTCATTTACATATGAAAACCAAAGAGGTTTGTATCAAAACAAGGTCACCCGTAGCCTCACTTCCATTTGTAGGCCAGGTAACATAGCCGCAACTGTAACATGGTCTATCTAACACAAAAATATACTTACAAGGAGAACAAAGTGGATTGGCAGTGTAGAAATCTGGAAAGAGCATCCCTTCAGCTGCCATCTTGTCCAGATTAGGAGTCTCTTTCGCAGGATGACCAAATATTCCCAAGTCACCCCATCCCATCTGGACATGAACAAGTTACAAGTAAAAAAATAATAATAAAATAAAATTAAGGCATGTTTCTTTTTGTTTTTTTTTTCCCTGTTTAAACTCATCAACAATGAGATCTCCCAAGCAAAACCCCTTGGAAGGCCTTGCTAATAGATGAGCATGGGGATTAGGCTGCAACCTAGTGGAGTGGGTAACCATGACAACCATGTGAGTGGTATTCACCCAGGCTCCATAACACTGATAACAAGTGGAAAACAACACTATCATACTTAAATGTACATTTAGATCTAAAGGGGCAGACCAGGTAAGGGGGAAGCAACTTACATTTAGGTGTGCAATGTGAGAGGAACATGAGTGAAAATACCTCGAACACACACAAGGGGGGCTTTCATATCCCAACAGCCCCGCAAAGCCAGCGACTGCACAAACTAGATTTCCAAAGCAATGCTGCTGGCCAGTATTGCCTTTAGTCTAGCTGCACCTAAATTGCACTTAGCCCCATTTAATGGCACATAGATTGGATTGGTGACAGAAGAACTGGGGGAGGGGTTTTCAAGTCTGAACTGTCAGCTGTTTTGATCTTCACCATAACGACACCCCTGGCCACGTGCGATCGCCCCCTGGAGTATTAAAAGGTGATCTCCTGGCCTGCGAGCAACACATTTTGGGCCCATACATATATATAAAGGCCAACAAAGGAAACAATTTCAGTCTTTCGATTGTCATGCTACGCTTTATCATGTCATGCACATATACATATGTGGGGAACTCACGTCATCCATCAGCATAATAATAACATTAGGCTTTCCAGTACTTTCAGTAAATGGTACTACACACAGCACACAAGCAAAGGTCCAAATTTTTAGTGCCATCGACCTCATTTTGTCGAAGCTTCACTAAAACCCCGAGCGCAGAGCAAAACAAAACGCTGGCAGTTGTTATGAGCCAACCATCATCCACGTCAGCGGTAAATTTCACGAATTCAAAATGGCGGTCTGTGTAGCCGTCATTGGAAAAGAGGTAGGAGGAAGTATCTGTTTTAGTGGGCCATTTAAAATGGTTTTCTTTGGTCGAGCTGTTGATTATTTTTCTTTAGAACTACCCGTTATTTCTGCGGACCGTTTCCCCGGAAGAGGAGCTAAAATTTCACTACACAGTGCACACTTCATTGGATGTTGTCGAGGAGAAGGGTAATCTGGGGTAATTAAGACCGAACTACCCAGGGATTTGTTGTATTTCCCCGGCCTTTCTGTACATTTACAGGTTTATCGATATCTTGGTATTCAATTAAGCCAATGCCTAAAATCGTATCGATCCGCTAATATCTCAAAATAGCTACAGAAATCGTATTCTACAGTTATCCTCTGTCACCAACGACGTCAAGTTACTAATTAACCAGTGAACTAACGCAACGATTAACGTACCAATAATAATAATAATAATAATAATAATAATAATAATAATCACTTTATTGAAGTCTCAGGTTATTTAGCTGAGCACGAGTGCTCTACTTATTGGGGAGACTACAAATCAACTGAAATCAGAACAAATCAAATCAAATGTTGGTTTTTGTGGAGAGGGGAAAACCAGAGAACCCGGAGAAAAACCTCTCGAAGCAGAGTAGAGAAACCAATAAACTCAGCCCACATACGACGCCGAGACCGGGAATCGAACCCTGCTCCCCTAAAAAACTACTGAAACTTGTTAACTTTTAATTTAGTGTCATCACTCACTAAAAGCTCAAATGATCCACGCGAGCTCTACCTCGGTTTGTTGTACCCAACAGAGGACTATAAAGTGTATCCTTTTTGAAAGTTTATTTCCAGTGCTGCAGCATTTGACATCAAATGAATGAACGATCCAATATTAAAAAAAAAGAAGTGAATCTATCTGGATTTTGTCATCTACACCAAACGCATATTACATGGGTTGTTGTCAATTCAATCTGTAGCAAAAGTTCCTTGACGTATTTTCGAAGATATGGGTATGTAACTAATACCAAAATTAAGTTTGTAGTTGTAGTGGAGTCAGCAAACACTGCCTTACGAGACAACGAGATAAGAACGGTGAGTTGCTGAACACTGAATATCATCACTGTTGTGATTACCAACCTTGTTCCCAAGGTTGTGTCATTACTTGTTTTGCTTTGCATCTCATGTTCAGTGATAAGCCAAAGAAAACTTGACACTGTTAACCAATCAGAAGCAGTGACATGCTTGAGTGGATTTTCCTGTGCTTAAGGCTGGTTAGCCAGCAGAAACAGTTGCAAAATGCCCCCAGAGGCAGGGAGCAATAGGAGCCAGCTGTATTCACAGGCCAAGGGCTGGTCACATGTATTTACTTTTAGTCCTGATTGGTTAAGATCATTGCTAACACCTTGTAATTGGTCAAAATAATGGCAGAGTAATAATTACTCTGCTCTATCATCAATCCTGTATGAAGGAGAGATTTCGGGAGTCTTTTGAAACAAGACACCTTGTTAATAAAACAGCAGGTATTGTGACTCAAAAGTGTACAAATTTTACGACTGGCCCTGCAAGAATCACAGGAATCTTCAGAGAGGTGCACAGGGTAGGAAAAGTGGTGTCTGCCATTAGAGAGAGATCACTTTTACATGTACATTTAGGGTTACCATAACATTCTTGTTCATTAAACACTATACGATCTTAGCTGTCAAGGTAAAAGTTACAATTGTGGTCCTTTTAATTTTCTCCACTTCACTAGATGTTTCGGAAACTCCATGTTGCATATACAGACATGTTCTGCAACCCTTTCTACAATCCTGGAGAAAACATAACTTCAAGGTATTTAAGATCAAGGCAGTGAAGGGTAGTTTTGTTTTCTAGCATGGCTTATCTGACTAAGCACTTTGTTGTCCTCAAACTCCTCAAGGCTCAGTTGATAAAACCCATCACTGCAATTTGCTGATTTAAGATTTTTGGGAAATACAGTAACTGAATCATACCCCCATCACACTGAGTTACTATCAGAACTTCAACTAAGTCAGTCTTCAAACAATGTCAGATTTTTAAATTTTGCACTGGTAACAGTGGATCTATATTATGTCTGGACAGCAATCTTCTGCACATGAAGATTACTCAATATTCATTTTTTTTTCCTCCAGGATATTTGAAAGAACAGTTTTAGGGATGATGAAACAAGACTAGGGAGGATTGCCACTGTTAAATTGAACATCCCGGTGTACCAGTAAGGGCCTGCAGAGTGAGAAAGATGTAAATGACAAATCACACAGCCATGGGAACGATCTCTCTTCAAGACCGAGTTATTAATAGTTGCTAATCAAAGGGTTCCTTTAAATGAATAATACGATGGATCATCCCCAGTGAATTACTGACTTTTCTCATGATGACAGCTGCTAAAGTTTAAGGATTCTCTCAATTGAAAGTAGACTGTTAACTGGTATTTTGTGTTGGTCTGTGGTGAAAAAGATTGGAGTATGTCCAGTCATCGTACTCCAGGAGAAAGGAAACAGAAATCAAGGCTGGGGAGAAACAATTCCGGCATTACTATTATTTGTGCTAAGTCTAAGCCAGGGTTGTCAAAAAGATTTAAGTAAAATGAGAATAAGAAAGTATGTGTAGATGTCACTGTGGGGGCACCTGTTTTACATACTCTCTTGCTAAGTGTAATTCTTGAAATCTTCAAATGATTCATTTTTTATAAAAAGTAAAAATGAAAGTCGTGGCTCGTTCATATATGTATGTCTACAACTTTGGAGAAAGGGTTCAATAAATTGCATCTCATAGGAAATACAAGCAACAAACAGATACATGTGTACAAAATTCTTTATTGGTGTCTTGTTTAAAAGAGAATGCATATCAGTTTAACGCATACCATACAAAGTCAATGGCAGTCCACATTTTCTTTTTTTCTCACAGCTCGACCACTCAGCTCTCCTCATTTGATACATCTTTTTTCACCAGTATTTCTCACAACAAAATTAATGTTCTTTTCTGTTACTGAGTCCTTCACTCTCTCTTTAAAACTATTTTCTTCTTCTCTTGTCTTTTTCTTTCTTTTTTTCTTTCTTATCCCCACTGTTGTCATGTTACATGTAAGTCTACCATTCTTGCCAAATCATGATACAGTGTACCTACTCTGGCATTATCCAAATAAAAGTGGTATCCATGGCCCTTGGCTTTCTTTCAAATAACCCATAAACTTCACGGAGTGGAACCTTGTGAAATGCCAAGAAACCTGTCAAGACAAAAATAACTAAACTTTGTTAAAAATATGATAAAGTAGAAATGGTAAGAAACTTAAAGGGAAAAAGAAATGTGGCTGTTGCCTCCTTTGATTGGTTGTCAGTATGGCGAATACCAATAAGCTCTACCACGTCCCCTGCAAAGAAAAAGGCAACTCTTAATAGACATCAATCAAGATTTCTTTTCAAAAAATATATTTGACCAAGGCTCTGCATACACAGGAATAATGCAGAAAGGAAGATTAGTCCAAGAGACACTTGAGGGGAAGGGAAATTCAACATGTGATACACAACATCAACAGCTTATCAGCAAAATCATTATGTACCTGAACATTGCTCTTCCACGTGGCCTGGGCATGTAATTTGCATACGGGTTGAAAAATCCACCCCTTAAACCACGACCTCTGCTCCTTCCTCTCCCTGTTCCTCTGTCTGTTGTGCTGATCCCTGGCCTGTTTGTTCTCTTGGGGCTTACCTAGCAAATGGAAGCCAAGTAATGACCATCTTCATACAGGGCTTGTACACCAATGGACACTCATGAGAATATTCAGACAATAAGCAATTATTGGTTGAGGTTGAGCATGATAGCGAGAATTATCAAGGCCGAGGTTTGTGTTATCTGCCGAAGCCGAAGGCTGAGGCGGATAACACAAACCGAGGCCTTGATAATTTCGCTATCATGCGAAAACCGAATCCAATAATTGTTTTATTATACAATTATAAATGTAGAAGCGTTGAGACATTTCACAGAACGAAAACCATTGTCTGCAAAAACGCGTCATACCTACATGCATAAATGCCAGTGTCTGTAGATGTGACGCGATGACACAGCGCCATCTAGAATTAGCGGGGTGCTTTTAGCCAATCAAAATTGAGATAGCATCAGCATTGTATAATAATAATAATTATTACCCTTCTTTCATCAGGACCAATCTTACATAACAATACAGTTGTGAACCGTAAACAAAGAACTACCTGTATCTACTAGTTACACAATTCAAGAACAGATAGTTGAGGAAGTTTCCTTTACAACCTTATAAAAACTAATTAATGTGGCTTCATGTTTCAATGACTTTAAAAAAAAAAAGCTCAATGACTTATAAGAGTGTCAGGCACTTTAAAAGGCTTTGAAAATTCAAGGGTGATCAAGCTTTGTAAGACCCTAGTTCATACAATTATAATAATTACTCTAGCCGTAGGCAGCTAGAGTTATGTTTTCGTGTTTGAATCTTTTTTTTTTTTTTGCATCGCGATTTTCCAATCAATTATTGATAGTTTGAGTCCTTTTCTTTAAAGGAACTTCTATAGGAGCGTACGCACTGGGATGCAAAGCCATGCTCTCCTGCTGCATCAGAGGCGGTAGCAATGTCCACAAGGCTATCGAGGTAACCTCGCACCCAATGGGGAAAAATATCTATTCAGGGCTCGAAATTGTCTAGTTTTACTTTCGTCTTGAGGAAAAAAATAGCAAACTTACATAAACCAAGTCTTTTTCAATCTAACACACCAACTTAAAGTGATTGCCGTTTCTCCTTTTGACTGTGGGCGCAGAATTTTAAGTAGGTACTTCACATATCACACATTACAGTAAATCCAGTTTTGTGGTACGTATGGACGCAGCGGTTGTCGAAGATGCACGCACGTTAACGTTTAATTATGCAGAATCCATTTGTAAGTAAGCGCTTATCAATTGCGTGTCTTTATATCGGAAATTTCGTTTAGTCTAATTTCGAAAGAAATCATATCATGTGGACACTTGTTACACTGGTAGTCTTGGTATCGTTTACATTGGTACGGTACGCTTCGGTGAATTTAGATAAGGCCTCGTGACAAGTTTTGAGCTTTCATAGAAACTTTTGACCAACGGATTCGGTCAGTCAAAAGGCAGAGATCTGGTGATGAATACTATCCGCCATGTTGATTTGTTCAAGGGCTCAATCTGCAGGAGGTTTGCCCACATAGCAGCTAAAACAATGCCTAGAAATAGTCCGCTTCAACTAGGTTTGAAAAAAGAATGAATATTCTTGTAATATATGGATAAACTTCTTTGTAAATGAATAAATTATTTGTGTTCGCTGCAAAACGTCAGAAATGAACGACCTTTTAAGCTTATCGCTAAGCTCAAACGGCTATTTAAGTTTGAGTTGATAGACTGGCGACTAAACATTTACTGCTGGCGACTATTTTTCCCCACTTAGGCGCCAAAAGGCAACTAAGAAATGTTTTTCATTTCGAGCCCTGCTATTAGTATCTTCTTTACTTGACCAGAAACGGTTACTCTTCCTTCAGTGTTCATAATATCCGGTTGTATTATGCGACTAGTCAGCCATCTTGAGCCAGCTACTTTCTTTTCATTGAATAATTACTTCTGATAAAGTGTCATCAAAAATCAAAACTTGTCAAGCATCTGCTTCCCAATTTTGAGTCAAACCATTGCATATTGTAACATTTTTAGGTGTGTAAAACAAAGTCAGTTCAACAATTGGAGTTTTCTTGATGTTATTGCTATCGCTGTGGAATGCTTCTGATCACTGAACAGTTTCCAAGGCCACCTACTATTTCCTATCATTCTTCTCCCATAAAATTAACGATGCTCAATGCCCTTTGTTAAAATCAGAAATCGGCTAAAAGAGAGGCCAGAGTATAGGCTACCTGTTATTATTTGACAAAATCAAGTTAATGGTATCGATGGCTAAATTGTATACAAGTTAAATATTGCTTTAATTTGAGTACCAACAATGCAGAACACTACAAGGTCCTTATGTACCTTGATCTGTCTTCCTTTGAACAGGGAGTCATCCAAACTGACAGCATTATCAACACTTTCCTTGTCTGTGAACTCTATATATGCGAAGCTAAAACCAAACACAGTCAAGGTGAGTACAGTATCTTTCCAATATTATTTTGACAAGAAATGCACTGCATCATGAATTGCTCTCTATGACAAACCCTTTTGGATGGCCACTGAATTTATCACAAAGAATTGTAACTCTATTAACAGATCCGCATCCATGAAAGTGTTGCTCTAATTCCTCCGCTGTTGCAGAGTAATCAACCTGTATTGAAAAAGATGTAGTACATGTAAATGACTATCCTACACACAAAGAGACAACTGAATTACCAGTAATTATGAAGATGCTGATTTAAACCATCTTTTAGGGACTACTTTAACTTTTGATACCAATGTCAACAGTTTAAAAATAAAATGAAATGTTTAATACTCACATTGCCAACGTAAACTGATCTTGCATCAATTTCACCTTTTTCTTCAAGAGTTTTAGGAACTGGAAAAAAGACACTTTTATCATCAAAAGCTTTGTACATGTAGAAAAAAAAATCCGGGTGTCAAGAGCTACATGTAGTGGGTCCTCAGCATTATTATTGTAGCCTGGTAACTATGCGTGCCACAAGCAAAGGTGCATATACAGTTGTCGTCATCTAGAGCCTTACAATGACTTAACAAAGTATACTGGTGACAAAATTCACAATATTATAGCATACAAGACAAGCTTCAAGCATGGTACATGAGTGAAATAATTAATTTTTATCTGTAGCAACACCAGCATCGTCCAGAGAAAAGAGCACTCTGACTTTTTATGCCTGCATCACGACAGATAAAATTCACATTTGTGAGAATATTCTTACATGATGGTTGGCTTGCTGTGGGACTCATTATAGATTCTTCAACTTGCTTCTGCATTTCTTTTAATTTTTCTGCCTCTTCTTCCATTTCTTTTACTCTCGCTTTTATAGCTTCGAGTTCCTTTACACCATCATAGAAAAAGTTGACAGCTATTGTACTATATAAAGCTCACTTGAACAGTTAGTTGGTTCAATTTGAGTTGCATTTCAATAGAATGAAATGTTAGTTCACAGTCTCTAGCAACTAATGTGTTTTCCCTGCAAGCAGTGAATATTCATCTCTTATCCACTTTGGTAGCAAAAATGAGAAGGAAACCACTGCAAGCAAGTGACCTGTTCCGTCCTGATTCGGGGTCTAATACATGGAAATAAAACTGTAAACAAGTTTGAAAACCAGTTTGTTGGTTTTTTTCCTTCACACAGGTTCATGTGAGCATTGCCATTATTTACATGTATCTTCGTGTCAGCTGTCCTCTAAACAAAAATATGGATGTCGGTACTGCTAGTACGAACACTAAGAGAATTGACCTTGGCCAAGCTTTACACGCTATATTTTAGGAAAATAGTGCTGTGTGCTAAAGCGACGCATTAAAGTGACATGTGAAAGCGATGTGATGGGTGTCATCAGCCGCACATGCCCGACAGAGAACGGGTCGCTAGCTCACTGTGGGTTCTCTCTCGTTTTGCTACTGCTCAAGGGGTATGGAATTGAGCAAAACAGAAAATAATAACGAGACCACGATTTAAAAGATAAACTGACTTTGTTTTGCACCGAATCTTGACGGTGCTTAAGAGGAAAGTCAACCCTAATAGGCAGCCAACGTTATAACAAGGGCAACCTACTCCTCTTCGCACTGCTTGGATACAATTTGCATTACACGTAAGTAACTCGCAGTGGCTTCTAAGTTTGATCCAGCACGTATCGGTCGCCGCTGTCAATTACGTTAAAAACGAAAGATTACCGGATCTTCCAATTGCAAGGAATCGTCCACCGCTGCATCACCTGTAATATCCCCCAACACCGCGTCGTCATCCTTTGTGGTGTGAAGAGCAGCGTCTAACAAACTATCTTGGGCGCTTTCGTCTAAATCCGCCATTTTACAGCTAAAATATCCAGCTAAATAGTTTCAACGATAATGTAAAAATCTACACTTGGAATTTTGGATTCTGGTTATGACAATATCAAGAGGATGGATGAAGATTTTTTCCAAAGATAAAATTTGCTGCCCTTAAGATGGCGGTCACGCACGGTTAGGCTTGGTGAGAAATCCTGTCACGTGATATTATTGGGTCCCAGGTCTACACAGAGATTATTCGGCCTGGCAGAGATCGTCGGTCGTAGGTTCGTTTTCTCGTTTTCTTATTTGTCCAGTGATATAATTCTGGGTTCATTGGACGTCATACAAACCAAATTTTCGTTGAGTTGCAGGAGCTGCTCTTCGCGCGAATATTATGTTTGTAGCTCGCGAGATACCCGCAGAACATAAAGATTTGATACACGACGTCTCCTATGATTATCATGGAAGACGAATGGCTACTTGTTCCAGTGATCAGAGTGTAAAGGTAGGTGTTTTGGCAATGCACTCATAGGTTCATAGGGAAAATTCTGTCTTGTGCAGGTGATACTAGCTGGGTGAATTCGGCAATTTAAAAGTATAGAATACCACAGGAAGAGAATTCCTATGGTAATATTGTCAGCCTTAACTAATGTGCGACGAACAAGCCAAAGCATTTCGGACAAGTACGTTAAGTGCCAATCACGCTGACACTTCTTGAAATGAAGCACAAAATGAACACAATTCAAAGGGAAAGAGAGTTACACTGGTTTGAAAAAGTGAATGAATTTGGTTCTTTCTGCATGTACCAGAGCACCGGTGATGTAAAACCAAAGAAACGAAAGACAGAAAACAAAACAACTCCAAATGAAGACTAATCCCAAGTGAACAATATACAATGTGCTCTCCAATGCATACGGAAAGCAGTCCTCTTGCAACTGATCATGAACTCTACTTTATGCAAATTGAAAAACATTGTTTTGCTTCAAGAGAAAATAATATTATGGTCTCTGGTCATGAAACTACAAACAATCTTTGTACAGTAGTTTCTTAACAAAATGCTGTTATAAAACAGGTATGGGATCTTGGAGAAGATGGTCAGTGGAACTGTACAGCAAGCTGGAAGGTGAGTGACAGAGTCTTCTTTGCAGGTTACACTTGAGATCTGTTTATTATTGTTTAAGCCCTTCTGCAAAACAAACAATTATTTCCTAAGTTGTTGCTACACTGTATTTCTAAACCCTGGTGTCTGGTTTATCAGATTCAGGTCAATCTCTTGATGAATAGCATTTATTTATACAGCGGTGACTAAATTAGAGGCAGCTGATAAGCTGATGTGGGAGTAGTTTTAGCAAGGAGGCAGAGCTCAGCTGGTTAGTGTGTGGCCTTCTGAGCTAGAGGTCCTCAGTTCAATCCTCTGTGAATTCAATGTCTGTATCATCTTTCCTCTGATGTGTGTAGCTATAGCTTCAAAATAATTCCGATAAAACAGATCTTTAACCGAGGGAGTGGATCCAAAGGAAAGGGTTCACCATCTGCTCCTACTGATTCCTTTCCCTGGTCACTTAGAAATTGTTGTTGTGGTGATGCCATTGACTCTGACACTGGTCACAGTTGTGAATTATGCTCTGAAGTTGATTGTGTTTATATTAAGACTCACTCAGGATCAGTATGGAAGGTTACTTGGGCACATCCTGAGTTTGGCCAGGTTCTGGCATCTTGTTCTTTTGATAGAACTGCTGCAGTGTGGGAAGAACAAGGTACATGTATAGTGTCACAGTTACTGTAGTGTGGTCATAGGTACACTGTCTAAATTATCAGTCAAAGGAGTCAACTTATGTAATCGTAATCATAATCACAAGAAAAGGAAAACTTTCTGATCCTTATAGTTACAATTGCAACACTTGATGCTTATTGTATTGGTGCTTGAGATTACAATAATAGTTCAGCATTGAGACCTACCTGTAGTGTGAACAAAAACTATTTTAGTGCAATGTAATGACATTAGAAAACTAATTTTTTATTGGCATTAGGTTTCAGTGCTCGTTAAGGTTACAAATACAACAATAATTCTTATGGGACTACAGTGATGCTAGTAATTATGACATAACTAAAGTAAAGTGCGCGCTCTGATTGGTTAATTCAGCGTGTACTATTTGCCCATGGGTGTACGCTGCTGAAGGGTGTGCTAATTTTTGCGCACTTTTTTCTCTTGTCTTGTAAGACTATACAAACATTTTTTTGTGATGTAGCTCAATAAAAGGACTTCTGTTTTTCAAATGTCTCAATGTTATGTTGTAAAGCAAATGGTAAACGCCATAGCGTGCACTATTGAGTTATGGATGCACTTGGGAGGTTTGCTAAGCACTCAAGAAGCTTTTGAAAAGATGCATCAGTGGTTTCTTGTAAATATTTTATCTGTACAGTTTTAAATATATCAGAATTGGATGTTAATTGTTGCTGTGTATTTAGTTGTAGGTACCGTTGATGGAATATCACATGGGCAGAGCCATTGGGTACGCAAATATTATTGTCAGTGAACTTTTTCATTGAGAGTTTAAGCGACTGGGACTTTCTTGTTTGTTTGTTATCTTTATTTTGATATTTTTAGGTCAAAAGAACCTCATTGGTTGATAGTAGGACTTCTGTAACAGATGTCAAATTTGCCCCAAAACATTTAGGATTACAACTGGTAAGATGAAAAAAGCTCTTGGCTGATGGAAATTCTAAATAATAACAAATGAAAGATTGGAGCTAGGAGATACATTCAAGAGTCTTAATGTGGGGGAACTGCTTTTGGTTGTTTTCTTATGTTTTTTTTTTTATTATTATTAAAATTAATATTGTTACTTTGTTTACATCAAATCTAAGGCAACTTGCTCAAAAGATGGTACTGTTAGGATTTATGAAGCTCCAGACATAATGAATCTTGGCCAGTGGCAGCTACAGGTGTGTGGAATGTTTGTTTTGGTTATTTTTCATTGCAAACAAGAATACCATTAACATACACATGTTATCAAACAAGGCCGAGTTGTTCAAAGTAGGATTAGTACTAAGCTCGGGATAAATTAAGTAATGGTCCACGCAAGAACTAGGCAGGCCGAGCGCAAAATCGATTAAAAGGTGTTAACTTTTAATTGTTAATT
>BLFK01000980.1:1527552-1546470 GCA_014634185.1 Astreopora myriophthalma | reverse complement strand
AATTTAGGCAACAATGTTGCATGTTTTTTAATCGCTTTCAAAAACCTGCAACGTGTTGCCCCAACAAAATATTTTACATTTATTACATATAACGCACACGGTTACATTACACTCCATACTCGCATAAATTGCCCTAGCTTTTATACTTTAGCACTTTATTACTCCGACCCGTAGGGCCTCGCTACTCCTAATAACCGTTGACAACAATAACGACATTCCAATGATAACTCGCGCTACGACACTACAGGAAGGGTGGCTGAAGATGCATTAAATGCTTAGTTAAAAACATTCTCCCAACACCTAGCATGGATAGAGAATATAGTATGGAAAATGTAATGTTATCATACATATATATAGGGCTCTAGGGCTAATAAATAACACAATTTTGTCAACTATGTTCAACTCGTTTCCACAACTTTCCTTTACCTTCAACATGATGCTGTATTACTGCAGTGTCTATTAAAACAAAATGTGCAATGAAATGCATGTACTGTACCTCCTTAACTCAAAGAGCACGACAGTTAAATGAGCACTGCATGTAAAATAAAAAGTACTCACAAGTGAAAATTTGTATAAGTTATAAAACAGTGCTTAATTTAGGAGTGTGCAAGTAAAACTCAAAAAAGGTTTTGAAACAACTCCCTATAAAATTTTTGCCAAGTTCCATCGTCAGCATAAATGACAAGTTCTAAATGAGCCCCCTCACCCCCTGTGCAGGAACCAGCCTTGAGTAAGCTGCAGTGCTGTTTCCAGTTAAGTACAGTAAGTACATGTTGAGCACCAAGTGCCTCATTGCTAACAATACTTTTTACATTTTCTGTCCCTCAGACAGAGTTGAAGGGCTGATGTCTGAAAATAATTTGAAATACACTCCAAAAAATAAAATTTTTAAAGTAACGTCCAAACTCGCGTCACTAATCTGATAAGCCATCAAATCAGTTTTATGGAAGTTATTTCTCTGAACTATAAGTACCATCAACATGTAATAATACGACTGTACACAGTGCACTTGAAGTAAAACCTCAAAGGCCTGATATCTTAATGCTGCTTTTGTAGTCTCCAAAGAACTTGCAGGTGGTTCCTTGGAGATCAAACAGTTTCATTTTCAGAGTTCTAATCCACTTACCAAGCAGGAACCTTCCTTTGGCTTGTCATGCAATTGCTTGTCATGCAAATTATCCTCCAAACAAATTGTGTGACAGAGTCTGCCTAGAAGGCTAAGCATCTACCAGGTATACAAAAAAAGGACGTTTTGGACAGTTTGAAGTCCTTATACTTTTGTCGCAACAAATGACCCACAAGTAAAAAGCTAGTACTGGTATTTTCCTCTCATTAAAAGCTGCAACCATTTCTGTTTTATGAGTACCTTACTTTGTTAGGTACCCAATGTTCAGACTGAAACTGGTGCAAATTATTTCATGATACTCTTTCAGTGGTTCTTTCTCATTAAAATGTAGCTATGTATTTTTTAAGCTGTGCTGTTATTGGTAGCATTTCCAGATCTTCTTGTGTTGCCACGCATGTCCTGATGTTTTCACAGCACAAATCAATCAGGGACGGAACTGGAAAAAAAAGAATTTATTTGTGCCTGTGAATTTTGTGTAAATTTTTTGTATGTTAATGATGCATCATATTCAGTCACTCATGAAGATCGAAAAATACAGTAACAATTTGGAACTGGCACATTTCACAGAGATAGAATTTATATTGCTCCACAACAGGCCTTATGAATGATTATGTCAGAGTGCAGAGTCTTGCACACAGTAACTCAAAAGAGGTGCTAATTTCCAAAGCAGACCATAGAATAACCTCAATTAACACCACCCTGTCTAAAGCTTAACTACTTGGTTTTGTTTCCCTTTGTGGCTGGCACAAACTGTTCTTTTGTGTCAGTGTTTGTGCCAGCCACAAAGGGAAATCTGCACCCCTCCTCTATCGCTTTCTGCAGAGCATTTGTGTTTTCAGTCAGTTTTGCCTTTGATCATTTCATTCCTTTGTAGCAGGGTTTCCAATTAAATTCATTTGTTATCAGTTATCGTAAGAATGCAAATTGGTTTCCCAAAGTGAAAGGATTCCTAAGAATTTTTATTTTTCTGGGCTTTGTTTGGTATCTGTTTTTATCATTCATATTGTCCCAGAAATGAGGTCTCCTGTGCCTGTCTTTAGGAGATTTCATACTCACATAGCTGCAACTCAGATGTTTCTTATACAATGGTAACTGGGAAAAGCATCATTGTGTGGGATATTTTGCAAAGTGCGCAAGGCAATTGTAACAAATGTAATGAGTTAACAATTCTGACCTCCGCATTGAATGATCTGTACTTTCTTTGTTGTTCCATAAACATCGACAGCAACATACAGATCCCTGTCGACAGGAACATCAAGAGCACAGGGCCCAAATTTCATTCCGTTCACAAAAAAGTACAACTCCCCCGTGGGACTGACTTTGACACCAATTCGTGACCCTACATCAGTGGGTTTGAGTTCGGTTTCACGAGCTCTTCTGCCACAAAATATTGGGTTAGTGTCTTTGTCTCCGGCTTCCTGTCGTTGAAAGTTGTGGCTTCCATAGTCCCTAAGCTGTTCATCTCCCAGTGGTTTCTGCATGGTGGACTTGATCGCAAACACCCATGTTCGTCCCATCTGAGCCATGTCGGGAAGAAGATATGGAGGCACGCTTGTAATAGTTTGCGGATTGTGAGTGGTTATTCCGCACCGCACGTGGCCAGACCAATCTTTCTCCTGCTCTTCGATCTCAAAAAGAAATGTCTCACCAAATGTTAGTGGGCGATGGCTGAATACGACTGCATTAGCGAAGCTCTTGACTCTCTTAGCAGATGTTTTGCATGGTGACAACACAACGTGAGTTCCATGTCTTTCATGAAAACGCATCATGTTTTTTAGAACGGTCGATCGTCTCTTGCTAAGTTCTTAACAAAATGCATCTTTTTAAGGGACTAGTGACGTCCCAGCTACCAGGAGGGTACATCTTAACACCCCCAAAATAAGGAAATTACCGTGTTGAACACATTTTTGGTATTCTAGTATCTCCCGCAACCAAAGTGGATCTGCACAGCGGATTCTCAATGATTGAAAAACCTTCATGTAAGTAAGCATACTACCAACTATCGTACGTATCATCATGGCGCATACTTTCCGTGCACTACTCCATGTGCAAAGGCTGTCATTTCGACGGTCTCCGTTCTGTCTATCTGCATCAAGAAAATTTCACACGGGAACTGGAAAGCTGGTAGATCTTGACAAAGATTTTCAGGCTGCTGTGGCCAAAGTTAAGACTCTTCAACAAGACCCAGGGAATGACAACAAACTGAAGTTGTATGCCATGTTCAAGCAAGTAAGAGGTTTAATAGCTTTATTAGGTTCTGACTCTCGATGATATATTTCTTCCTTCATTTATATATTTCCCTGTTTATTTCTTTCGTTATTTATGTTATTTCGAAGTGGTCGTCAACTTGTAAATGGAATGGTGGTAGTAGTTAATTCTCTGTTTACAAACATTAATTTTGACATTTAAATTTGCCAACCATTGTACAAAAAAGGTCATTGTTTGAACAGCCAATAAGGCACTGGCTGGCACACTTAAAACAATGGCTAGATGGTGACATAGCTCACATGCTGGGTCTGTCATTTTGTCATTATTACTATTACTGTTACCTCTATTATTGTTATTGTTATTTTTGTTTTTATTTTTATTTGTTATTATTAATTTAAATTTTTCCCATTTGTGTAGGCTAGTGTTGGGAAATGTAATGATCCAAAGCCAGGTGCATTTGATTTTGTGGGTAAAGCAAAGTGGACAGCATGGAACGATCTTGGTGATCTCTCAAAGGTCAGTATAATATTATTTAATGAAAAAATAGATGAGCTTAGAAACATGTGCCTTGAAGGCTGGTTGGGCCAGGATGCAGTGAGACATGGGGGGGGAGGTTTTTCAAGGTATTTTTCTACCCTGTGAGTGGCTACCACCCAAGGCACCATCACAATGGACAGAGTATCAATGATTCGTCTGAGGACTGCAAGTGTTAATCAGTAGAATACCTGAAATGTGTGCAATACCACAACTGGTACTGGCTCCATTCAATCCAAAAAATACTTGCCAAAGCCCCACTTGTGTCCAGAATTGCACCTAATTAGATGGACGCTCAATTTTAATATTCATCATGAGGTGGCCTGTTAAGTCTAAGCACCTAATGCCCTTTAACAATAAGGTCAGCATAAGCGTTAGGGTTATTTTTTAGGTCAAGGTAAATGCAACTGTTTATGTTTACTTGAAAAGCACAGTTTGGGGGACACTTTGTGATGTTTATTGCCTGTATTTCTGGACACAAGTGACATTCAACCTGAGGAGAAGAGCAAGAGGACACTTTGTGACACTTATAAAAATCTGCGTGCATCTAATTAGGTGCAATTCTGGACATATCTGCAAAGCCCGGGAGAAGGAAAACACTTGCTAAAGCAACAGACTAAATTACCTTGGTCACAGGCTAGCAAGCAAGCAAATGCAAATGCAGCTGTGGCTGCATCCCTTGCAGAACTGAAAGGTGACCCAGAGCTGAGATGCCTGAAGGGACAACTGCTTACTTTCATTTTGATGGCACAAATGCAAGTACAAACTAACTGTTCCATGTAATTCTTCTCTTAGTATGATGCACAACAGAAATACATAGACTATGTGAATGATCTTGTAGGTGGGTATTTCATATTCATTCATTCATTCATTCATTCCTTCTTTCATTCTTTCATTCTTTTGTTCATTTATTCATTTATTTATTTATTTATTCTTGTCATTTTAATTTTTTTTGAGCTTACCTGTTTTTTGTTTTGAGTGACAAAAAATTATCTTTGTATAATTTTTCAAACTTATAAATTGACTTACATCTGACTTTATGAGCTGATTTGTCTCTAATTAGCTTGTTGTAGTTCAATTTGGCAGCACCGATGAGGAATCAAGTGCAGCATCTCATTTTGACCAAGCAACAGCCAATCCAGAAAATAAATACAAAGAACTGGTGGTGACAGAAGAGAATGGAGTGCAGATAATACGCATGAACAGACCAGCCAAGTTCAATGCTATTACATGGGAGGTAAATAAAAATAATATCCAGTCTCTACAAAGGCAAGGTAAAGTGCAAGCTTAAGAGAATTCGGTTGGGATGTGTTTTTTCTTAAGCCGACTAACTCTCATTCTGCTCTTAAAGATGTACCATGAAGTTATGACTGCTTTAGATGAAGCTGGGAAAAATGATGCTTGTGTAGTTGCCATGGTAACAGGCACTGGAGATTATTACTCTAGTGGGAATGACCTGAGCAATTTTACACGTATTCCACCTGAGGGGCCACAGAAAATGGCCCGGGATGCAAGAGATGTTTTGAAGTAAGTAGCGTTAGTTTTTTTGTGATTTTTTATATTTATTTTTTATTTTTTATATTTTTTATATTGGAGTATGGTAGCTTAAGTTGGTGATGCAATAGGAAACTGGTGATTGTTTAAAGACTGGAGGAAAAGATAATGCTTTGGAAAAGAGCTGTTACCTTTGTGACTTTAAACTTGCAACTGGGATAAAATTCATGTAACCATAGAAAATTGAAGTGATGTTATTAATCAATTGGTAACTTTTTTCTTTTTTTTTTACAGGAAATTTGTGGCACAGTTTATAGATTTCCCAAAGCCCCTGATTGCTGCAGTGAATGGGCCTGCTGTGGGTGTATCAGTAACAACACTAGGTCTCTTTGATTTGATTTATGCCTCTGACAAAGCTTCATTTCACACGCCTTTTATGGAGCTGGGACAAAGCCCTGAAGGGTGTTCCTCTTTTCTCTTCCCAAGGATAATGGGACCTGCTAAGGTATTTGGACTCCAGAATACCTTGTTTTTGTAATTTTTGTCTTTGTTTCATTGTTTGATTTTATTGATTTTAGTAAATGGTTTGAACCCAGGAGTCATATCAAAACTTACTGAAGTACAATCACCCCGGTGAGTGTAGTACTGAGAAGGACTGTCGCTGGTGGTAGTGACTGATGTTTCAACAACCTGAGCGGAAGTCATCTTCAGAGTCAAGTGATGTGAGCCATGTCAGTGAAACTTACATAGGAACTCTGGTCTTAACTGATTGGTGGGTAGAAAGGATGTTATGTCCAGGTTGTCAAAACATCAACGACAGTCCTCAGGACTACACTCACCCAGATCAACATACTTCGGTAAGTTTTTCTTGATTTTGTTGCATTGACAATATGATTGTGTTCAGCATAATTCATTCAACAAAGTTGAGTCAAAGTTCCTTTGTCCAGACACCAATATTATTACAAGGTAATTTATTATCTCCCAGATGGTGCAGTGATGTACAATGATTGACCAATTTAGTGGGCTGTATTCTACAGAACGGCCCATTTGATTTTATGGTTTGCTTTCGCGCTCAAGACCAAGAGATGAAATAACCTCTTAGTAACTCCATTTTCTTGATCAATACTGTAAGGCAGGGTACATTGTTTTTTCCACTTCAATTTACAAAGGAAAAAATAGGCCATAACTTACCGTATGCTCATTCAGCCTTCTGATGTCATTATACTTGTTTGGTTTAAATTAATATTTTTCATTATCTGTACTGACTGTTGATGATCTAAAACTTTTTATGTTGGGAGATAATCAATTTTGCTTGTACACTGTCAGCCTTGAGTCAAGTTTTATCTTCTGATTGCTGTTGTTAGAAGTATTATGTTGCCCTACAACATTTTTTAAGTAACTCCGTTTTATTCCAGGCAAATGAAGTGCTGCTTGCCGGACGAAAGTTGACTGCCATGGAAGCTCATGCATGCGGTCTTGTTACTGATGTTATTCCTCATGACAAGTTCCCAGAGGAAATTCAGAGCAGAGTCCAAGCCATAGCCAAACTGCCTCCTACGGTGAATGTCGTTTGTATGTTAGTTTATTAAATTTTCAACCTCTAGTGCTGTGAGTGGTTCACTCAATCGCGGTTATCAGCTCTTATAATCCATCCAATATTTTCGCTCGCACGCGATTGGTCTAAATGCGTCACGTGACCGAATATACCCCAGCTAAAACTGGGGAATATCCGACAATATTCCCCAAGTGATATTCCCCACTTTCCAAAACTTCAAACCGCGAAAATATTTGAAGGATAATAAACACACTAGCCTCAATTTGGTTTTAAAAATATGCTCGGATATTTGTCCTTGGACATCATCTGTTCCTCGAAGCTGACAGTTTTCCTCGAGCTTCGCTCTCGGAAAACTGTTCGCTTCTCGGAACAGATAATATCCGCGGACAAATATCCGAGCATATTTTCGCGCCAAATGGAGGCTATTGTTTATATACACCGTACGACCTTATATGGAAACTAATTGCGCCAATTAATACCAAGCTGAAAAATTTGTGCGGAAAGCAAAACTTCCCATGGGCAAAATGAATTCAACAGTGAAATTTTAATAAAACAATAATATTCCATTCACGCTTGTTGGATGTGAGATCGGTTATAGCCAAGACGCGCTCATAGAATAATTGAAGGGCTCAGTTGAACAACGAGGTAAGTGACTTTTGCGTGGTTTTTAAATCATTTCGCAAAATCACGGCCAAATTCCACTGAATCAACTGCGCTAAAATTACGGGGTGAACCTCGCCATGCTATATTATGCCTAAAATTAGGGCAATGCGATGAAATGAAGCCAAAAAAAATTATTACCTGTATTTTCATATTTTCTTGCTCTTCTGGAGATCTAAGAAATTTAGAGCATTGCACCTCCTGGATTTTGTCTATTGCAAATTTAGTAAAGCACATAGCTATTTTAGTCATTTGCCTTTTTACTCATGATACTCTGGAGCAATGAAAGCGGGTTTAATTTTGTAAGCAATGTTAGAACCTGAATTGGGCCCAAAGTAGAGATAAGCAAATGATCCATGTCACTTAGAAGTATCCATTGTCTATTTTTCTCCTTGTAGTCTTTGCGGCTGTCCAAACAGTTGATACGTGGCTCATGTCTTCATTTGTTACATGAAGCAAATGAAAAGGAAGCCGCTTTGTTGGAAGAACGCTGGCTTTCCGATGAATGCATGCAGGCTGTTATGAACTTCATGGCAAGGAAGTCCAAGTCTTGATGAAACAGCTGACATTTTTGTCATACAAAATACGGCACTTCACTTTCTTTGAGGACTGTACTGGATATGATCTTCACATTCGATTCTCGTTGAAAGTTAAGATAACAACTGTTACATATACAGAGTAAAATCCTCTGGCATTCAATTGACACAACACTCGAGCTCTCAAAGTCTCTGTCTTGTCTCGTTACATGATAGCTGTCAATCAAGGTTACACTCAATATACATTCTTGAAATATCCCGAAACAGGTGAATGTATGTTGAAGAATACATGAAATTTCATTTCAATATCTAATGAGTTGAAGTGTGATCATCTCAGTTAATACTGAAACAGTGGTATATAGAGCTTGAAGCCCTTGGGGTCTCGTACAGAACGAAACAATTCCAGTAAATATGAGAAAAAGACCAACTTGAAGTAGGCAATCACAAACTAAGTGTTGTGGAGTGGAATTTAGTGTTACATAGTATTTCCAAACTCTACGATGATTTAGGATTCTTGTATCGACTGAAGTTGCACTGATATTTCTAATTATAGCTTTCTGAATTTTCCAACCGTTGGTCCTTAACAAACAGATCTCCGTGGTCCGTAAGGATGGGGGATATGAAATGGTGCAGGGCATCTATTCCTGACGAATCCTGTCCCATTTGTTTCACATAACGTGATGAACACATGCGACCTTTCAACCGGCACTGTGTGATAAAGCGCTGTCTACTCGTTGCAACAGGTTTTCTCACAGAGGGAAGAATTTAGCACCGCTAAAACTAAAATACAAGGGGTTTTTTCCATTGGAAGTCAACGGGGAACATTTCTCACTACTCGCTGCTCCATCGAAAGGCAGTCAGCTTCTTGTGGGACTTGTTTTATAAAAACTTGCGTCAACCTGCGTGGATTACTGACCAAAGAAATTATGACCGAAGCGAATGGTTACGCAACGTCGCTAGAATGTCCTGCAGAATATTCTTTAGCAGATCATCAAGCCGAAACCATTATCCTTATTGGAATCAACATCTCTGCCAGCCTTATTGGTATTCTTAGTAATTTGCTGGTGTTTTTTAAGGTGTTTACTACTCCAGGTGTGAATTCAAGCTTCCAGTATTTAATCACAAATCTTGCCGCGGCAGACTTGACTACTGCCCTGATAACTCAACCTCTTCTTGTTTTTTTACTTTTCGGACACATGAATTCTCGATGTCTACCCTTAATTCATTACGCTTTTCGCTTGGTTGGCAATTTTGCTCTCACAGCGTCACATTTGACGCTTGTTTTAATTGCTATCGACCGATGCCTGCTTGTTATCGGTAAGTTCAACCACGAGCACCTCATGACCATGGGAAAGAAAGTTGCCCTGTGTACTGTATGGGTGATTGCCTGTCTGTACTCCGTTACGACGGTCACCGTTTACAAAGAGATTTCTCCTGTCACGATTGCGGTGCTTGTGCTTTTCCCAGCCTACGTTTGTTACGGGTGCATTTTTTGTAAGGTCTACCAACTTGATAAACATCTTTCCAAGTCGCATGACATTGGTAACACCACAGCTATAAGGAACCTCAATGAAGCACCTGAGAGCAAAATTACAAACTTTCTGGTTCTCTCTACCATAGTAATCGTGTTGGTTTGTCTTTCAGTCGGATGGATCGCATCTTTCTATCGATATTTGGCGCAACCGGGAAAGCATTACGGGCTGCATTATTACACAACAACAACTGTGATACTGTCCGCTTCAGTGTTCAATCCATTTCTCTACTGTTTAAACAGTAGAAAATATCGTGAGGCAATGAAAGAGATTTTCTCCAGAGCTCTTCGTTTCCTCTGGAAAAAAAAATAAATAAAGAGGAAGACTATGGGCCTTGAGACATGAATCATGGAGAGGGAAATAACCCATGTAAACTCGAGCACTTTGCAACATCAGGTTGAGAAACACTCAGAGATCGAGAGCCGGTTAAGTGTTTCTACCTTTAGTCAGAATGTACAATGTTTTTATCTTGTTTTTAGCATTGGTCAGATTGGTAATAGGACTGAATAGCACTTTATACTAATGACGTCATGAAATTTTAGACCCCCCGCGTGACTCAGACAAACAAACTCCACCCTCTTTGAGAGCTGCAAGGGAAATGGCGAGTAGTTCGCTTCATTCCCTTACAGTTCTGACCGAAGAGGACGGCGTTCCTGGCTCCAAACTTGAAAGAGAACCAGAAGATTACACTGCAGACCAGCTAAAACGGTGGTTAAAATGCAGGGGCTTAAAATTAAGCGGTAAACGAGAAGATCTTATACATTAGTACAGTTCAGGGAGTAATCGGGCGAGTAATTTCAAAATCGGCCGAGCGCGGAGCGAGGCCGATTTGAAATTAAGAGCGCGAGTACCCCCGAAGTCCTATTTCAATTAATCGTTACTACAACAAAATTCGAAAAGAATATAACGGTGTTATTAACTTTGATGCTTTAATTTGTTCAACTTTTTAGTAGTTTAGACAGGACAGGAGAGGCTGTAATCGGACAGTTAGAGAAACCAATCACAATTAAAACTGCAACTGACATGAACCAATCATGATTAACCAAAATTGCACATTCTATTTCATAAATGACAGCCAATTTCTTATTCTTTTCTATCCCTGTAAATTAGACCTACTGGCCTCGTTTTAGAGCAAAAATTCTTTTGAATTTTGCACATCGTAGCGAGGCGAGAAAGGCTCATTAGCATGAAAACAAAACGATATTTTGTTTGGCCGCTATTTTGAAAGAGGTCTGTGTATATAGTAACAACAACAAACAAACAAAAAAACAAATCGTAAAAAGATGATGTGAGATTTAATTGTTAACTGTTTGTAGTTGCTATAGTGTAAATTTCAGAGCGTCATTTATTAAACAATTTACGCCACTCGTGAGCTTTTTGTCCTCTCTAATGTCCTCGAAAATTGTAATATTATCCATTAATTTGTCCAGCCAGCTCGAGAGTTTCAACTTTTAATCTTTTATTATTTTAAATGGAAGAAAAACAAACTCGTTTTGTAGAGTTCGGAGAAAGTGACATTCAAAACCATGTCGCAAATGCCGTTCCGGAAAGTACAAAAAAGTCAACAAAACATGCTCTCAACGTCAAAAATGTTACGAGTAAATTGCTTGCTGGCTTTCTGGTATGTCGGCTGATAATGTCCTTGGTTGAGAGATTGTCCGTAAAATTTCACATTTGCCCTCGAAGCTTCGCTTCTCGGCCAAATATTCATCTCTCAGCTGCGGACATACCAGTTACCTGAAGGGGTTTATTTACTAATTGACCGGTAATATCATCGCCGCTATGTAGTTAACGAAAACAATAGATCTCTCATTCGCATGACCGGAAGTTGCGTTATAATTAAGGTTTTTATTACATAAGAATCGAATGAAAAGGAGAACGGAAGCGTTTTGCGAGCAGTGTAAGAAGTTAAGTTGAGAGGAATAAAGAAAAAGGATTTGAAGCACATTTGGAGTACCTTCTGAGAGGAGAGGGAATATATCGTTACGATTCGGTCCACGCAAATCAATAAAAGTTGGCGACCCACCCGGCCAGCCAGGCCGCTTTGATTTATCGAGATCTCGGATAATGCCTATTTTCTTTGTTAAAATCTCTGTTGGTTTATATGACAAGGCGGGCTGGCCCACTTGCCGAGATTCCTGTCTGAGCTGCTGAGATATCGGCAAGCCGGGCTCAAAAATTCTCATATAAACGGTTCAGCCCGGTTTGCCGGGATGGATGAAAAAAAGTTCGTGACGCATGGGTTGCCTTGAAAACGCAGCCAGATTTGCATGATCACAGGATTATTTTTGGATCCTTTGTTTTAAAAGACCGAAACTAAACCTTCATTTTGAACCAAAAAAAATCACTTGTTCTACTTTGCGTGACTTTCACTTTTGACTGTCATAAGCACGTAAACAAATTCGATATGCGCTTTATTCCAAAATGACTGCTATTTTAATATTCTTTTGCTTTTATTCAAATTAGCCCTTTTTGCCTCGTTGAAGGTAAACTTTGGCTTAAAGATGAGGCAACAAGGGCTAATTTGAATGAAAACAAAAGAGTATTAAAATAGCGGCCATTTTGGAATAAGGCGTATAGACACTTCAATTCAGCCCGTTTATCGGGCCAGCCGACCTGCCAAAGGGCCGATTTACACGGTACGACTTTGTTGCATGCGACAAGCTTACGACAGCCCTACGGCACGAATTGTTTCGTGTAAATCAAAGCTACAACTCGCTTACGACTGTCGTGTACGTCACAAAAAAATGTCGTAGGATTTTAAAACATGTTTTAAAACTCTACGACAATCGTAAGCAAAGTCTGTGCTCAATAGCGAGAGTTGTACGCGACTTTTTACGTGACGCGAGCAGCACGCGCAGAAAAAAATCGCATACGACAGTTGTAAGCAAAAGTTGTACCGTGTAAATCGGCCCTAACTGGGCTGTATGAAGTGGGCCTAAATGGGCTGGTCCGTCCCATACAAACCCACCATAACAACTCGGGTTTGATCATGACCGTTTCTACTTTCGCTTGGCCTTAGGCTTGTCGGGGCCAGATCGATCACCCCATACTTCATCATCATATTGATCATGAAAAACAATGCCAAGGGAAGGAAGACAGTACCAACAGTCCACTCCTACACCAATATAGGACAAATATCTTGAATTCTGTAAGACGTGGAAGAAGTAGGAAGTAGACAATCTGAAAAAAAAAAAAAAAAAAAAACAGGACCTCAGAAAAGCAACGAAATAAAAGCTCTCTGTATGCTCGATTGAAAAGTAGTCCTATTAGATTTTCCTCTAGGGCTTAAAAATTGAAAAAAAGATAACTTAAAATAAGCTCAAGGTAAGCAAAGCTTAAGTCCAAACAGCTTCTGTCAAGTTTGGCGTTTCACTTTCATAGAGAATGGCAGTATGCATGCGCACTTATTCTCAACTAGTTGAATGTCAAATGAAATAAAAAACTTTATTCCGCTATGTGGACCAGAAGATTCAGGGGCGTGTTGGGGCTTGTGATGCTTCTCTGAGACCTTGTGATCTGTGTGTGATAAAGGCTTATTTCTCGTCGCAAAAACAAGTTCAGTTGTGAACTTGAGACTTTACACTGATTTCGTGAGTTTGAAGCTTCGGGTCGAAAGCTCCGAAATTCCCTAAGTTTCTTTACTAGTAAAAGGAAGAAAGTTTCCGAGGCATGACAAAGTTTAATTATTATTCTTTTTCATGTCTTGAAAGCATGTTCAAAGGCCAGCTCCTTAGAATAAGCAGATCAGTTTTCCAAATGCCTTTTCGGGACCGCAAAGTTTTCAGGACTTTCGAAAAACGTGCCCATGTGGTGCACGCTAGCGCTTTGGATTATTTGACTCTGAAATCGCCTGCGCTTAGCCTATCGCATAAAGGTTACACAGAGCCTGTTCCGTTTTAAGCTTGTGATGAGCGGGTGAGACCTTGTGATCAACGTGATCAACAGAGTGATTTCTCATGCGTCGCCACGAAGTAGCATTTCAGCTGTTATAGTCTGAGCACAGTTTTTTTTTTTTCTAAGTGGAAGGGAACAAACTCTTTCCGCCATAATGAACTTCACAAATTATTCACTGTCGCTAAACTGTCCAGAAGATTCTATAGCAGAACATCAAGCCGTAGCCATTAGCCTTATTGGAATCAACATAATTACCAGCCTTCTAGGAATTATTAGCAATTTGGTGGTGTGTTTTGCCGGGTTTACTACCAAAGGCATGAATTCAAGCTTCCATTATTACATCACAAGTCTTGCGGCAGCCGACTTGATCAATGCTCTGATAAGCCAACCTCTCTTTGTTCTTCTAATATTCTACCGCGCGAGGTCTCGGTGTGTTACGGAAATTCATAACACCTTTCGATTCGTCGCTAATTTAGCAAGTGTGGTCTCGTTGTCGACAGTGGCTTTAGTTGCTCTAGACCGATGCCTGTGGGTCGTCAGTAACGTCAACCACAAGAACACCATGACCGTTGGAAAGAAAACTGCCCTGGCCCTTGTATGGGTGTTCGCTTGTATGTACTCTGCCATAAGACTAACTAAGGCACCAATGATAACAACTTGCCTCATAGGTGCGATGTTTGCTCTTTGCTACCTTTGTTACGGCCTTATTTTCCGTCAAATCTATAAATATAGAAAGCATTTTCTCAAGTCACCACGAGACTCGATAGAGGGAAACGGAGCTCAAACTGAGAGCAAATTATGCAAAGGAACAGAGTGTGAGGTTGCTTTTACCATTGCTATGGTTCTATTTGTTTTAACACTGGGATGGTCACCACTTTTCTACCACAATTTAACGCAACCTGGAAAGTTTGATGGTCTGCAATATTACATAGCTGAAACGTTGACACTATCCGCTTCAGTTTTCAATCCAGGTGTCTACTGTCTCACCAATAAAGAATATCGTCGAGCATTCAGGAGTATTTTACCGAGAGTTAGTTTCTCAACGCCCTGAGGAGAGAGGGACAAAAGAAAGAATCAAACGACAGACGCTTGAAACGATCAGCCGCGATTGTGTTAGCCTGCGTGGCAGGCGTTCGAAGGGGCACGGGAACGAGTACGGAGCATTCGGTGCGTTGCTGGCTTAATGTGGCACAGAAACTGCCTATTTCGGAATCACCAGACATGCTTCTCTCTTTATAAAATCCTCTTTCTCCTTCGCTCTTTCGCGGAATGAGTACAAACAAACTTGTTCAGTCAAGTAACTGGATATTGGCCTCGTTCTTTTTGCCATCTTAACCTCACGCTTGGTCAATAACGCAAAAATATTACTGGGCGGGTCACATGACACAGGTCACTAGTCATTGTTTCATCAATAATGGAATAATCTTAACCCATTATTACTAATTAAGGCTAACCTTAGACACCTTAGCACAGTTTTCGACCTGAGGTTAGGGTTAGACTGAGCTGGTACCGTAAATTATAAAGACCAGAGCTATGTACCTATTTATACGCAGGCAACTCAGTAAATGTCTTCTTCCTTTTATTACCTAGAGTGCTTAGCAAACCTTGACGGATACGGCGTAACTTGCGATCAGGCTCTGATTTCGTTTCGCGCGGTGAAGAAATTTCGCGGGAAAGGGAGCGCCGACGTAACAAGAACATAACACCGATGCTAATGAATGAATTGAAGCTTAGATACGGTGTCAATTTACGTAAGCAAGCTATCCACGGTCATACATCATCGGTAAAACTGTTCAAATTCACGTGAGTTACGTGCGTTAAGTGCGTTAGCTCAGGGTCCGCACAGCAAGTTTTTCAGTACGGGGGGCGGGCTAAAGACGAACTCGTTAGCCAAATTGGGAGGTGGGGTGGGGAGGCCATGCTTGAAAATTATTTTCTGTGTTATGTTATGTTATTTATTTATTTTCACGGTCCCTGAACCTGCGTACGGAGCCCGCAAAGGGCCATCATTAAACATAGTTATCGGACGAGTTACTTGACGAACTGTATTCTGATATATTTTGGGCATGATTTTGCGTTATCTAAAACATATCTTTGTCTCGATTTATGCTCGTGATGTAAACGTCGCATTTTACATTAAGGAATGAAATGCGTGTTAAGTTCGACGTCTAGGCTCAAAAGGGTTTCTTGCAACTTATATACTTGTCAGAACAATTCGATCCAATCCACAATTATTGTCTGCGCAGGCAAAATCCCCAACCTCGTTCCCAGGGCTTTTCCCATTGAAATTGGAATTTCAATGGGAAAAGCCCTGGGAACGAGGTTGGCAAAACCCCGAGGAGGCATCCTTGTCAGGTCAGTGTCCAAGCATATATTAATGACTTTTTCTTTTCCTTCTTTTTTGTGGTGGTCAGGGTCATTTTAATTGTGTCTTTTGGGAGCAACTCGCCATTTGTTTTCTCAGAAATTGTGCAGTTGTTGTATACGTGAGTCACTGTGTTTTCATTGATTGAGTTGTTAGGAATTACATTACTTGTCAGGATCGCCACTCTTTCAAGTTTCTTTATCAAGTTATATAATGTTCCTTTCTTGCAGTGATGCGGTGCAACTCTCAAATCATAGGCATATAAACAGTCTTCTTAAAGAAAATTCTAGTATCTGCACTTTGTTTGATATACAATAAAAAATTTCGGGAGTCCTTTCCAATGTGTAAAACTGTTGAAAGGAACATGATAAAAACGCTCGCGCTGGCATATTTCCACTGGAAGCGTAGACCCAACGGAAACGGAAGCTTGGTTCCACTTGAAATTTATTCTTTGCATGCCCTCTTTTAATATTTGCAACCCACTAAGCATTATTTTTTTTAGTCAAACCAGGTCAAGCGTGTCGAGTTTTAGGGTATATTCATACAAGTATCACGTGACCACATTCCTAATTTACGGATCACTGATACACACAAACATATTTGTAGTTTACAACAACAACTAATCATATTCAAATTACATATATAATGATCAAATATGAAACACTACAAAGCGTACTCCCGCTGGATGCCATTAATGAAAGGATTATTATGCAGGATTCCCGTTTACGTGGGAGGCCTGTGTCAGGCCGCGTTGAATAATGGATCCAGTTTGTTTGTTTGTTTGGCGCCTTTGTTTGTTTTGCGCCTCGTTAGGAAAAGAGCACGTTCTGTCCCGTGCGATTGTCAATAGTTTGGTGTTTCTTATTATCTGTCTACAAGTATAGTTTAGCCAATCACATCAAGTTATCAGGTGTTTCGTAGAGATAAGAGCCTTTTATTTTACTTGTTTTACTTGTATTTTTTGTAGTCACATGTGCGAATTGTATAGTTTTCAATCCTCTACCGCCAGCAAAATAAAATGGTTTTTATTCATGTGAATACATTCGGTTAAGTAGAACTATAATTCTTGTATGTACAATCAGTTAAACCTGTTGGTGGATGTTTTAATGTTCGCGCGCAGTGACCCCACGCCAAAGGTCATTTAAGTAGGTAAATTTGATTGGCTAAGTGGCGAAAAGGAATGCTGCAGCAGTGCGGGAGTCTCCAGCGTGCAAGTAACTGCTTCGTGTTGGTTTCAGGCGAAGTATTTTCACGCTGCGATTTCATTGGTTTCAAACAGCAGAGTCGCTCTGGCCATAACGGCAGGTAAATTTTGTACAAGGGAGGTTTTACTGGAACAGAGGATCTTTCATCGTGGGAATGCTGACGTTCTGACTCCAAACCAAGCAACCTTTTTTTGGTTTTCAGTGTGATTTCCGCTTGCCCAGTACAAATCTTTGCCATTTGCGTATTGTGGATTTTTGCTCCTTGGCACTTACCGATAAATACGACCAGTTTGGAGGCATAAATTTAAAGTATTCACACTTAAGTAGTCACTTGTCATGCAAGCCTGCATTTCTCACAAAAGGTCGTGTTCTGAAACTACTTAAAACGTTACTTAAGTCCACAGGATGAGGAACCGGGCTGGTTCCTCCCGCAAATTAACTCGTACACCAATATGGCATTATGAGACTTAACTGTGTTCAACACGTCTTTATTAAACTTCATAGAATCCTAGCTACACTCCTAGAGCAATGATATTGTACATTACAAGACAACACGTTCACATGCCAGATACAATCATTGTATATTACCGAATCCGTATTTCAGTGCGAAGGAAGGTTCATCAATTATATCTAGACAAATACAGGGAGAACAATTTATGCAAGACTGGATGGAAAGTTTACTTGTGTGTTATGAAGATCTGAAGGGGCTCTGCCACCGCCAGGGTTTTGCAGGTTTTTGGTCGAACCTATGCTATATCTCTTCTCGTACATAGTCCAGTAGGGGGATGAATATTTTGGATGGACATGCTATCCTTAACTTCCCCACCCCTCCCCTGCTAAAGAGCAGGGCGCCTCTTCCTTCCAATACTCTGTCCTTACTGTAAGATCTTCTGGTATTTATGTGCTCCACGACGACCAGGTACGCAATTGTATACAGGTTCCACAAAAAACATTATTTAAAAAATTCTAAAAATTCTTGTCGATGTTTCAAAAGAAATGAAAGTTACGTTATTTAAAACGATCATAAAATATAACAAGTGTGACTAATAGGAGTAAAACTCAGTTAAAACCGCTTGCAATATCAAATGCAACTATACTGTCACAATATCCGGAAGCCAGTTCCTTTTGAGAGAGGCCAACACTTGATCATCGTTAAGGTATTTTAAAAGTAGTTTGCATTCTTCATTGTTAGCATCTTGCAAGGCTTCTTGACCCGACTTTTTGATGAGTGATTTCGTGTCCTGCAAGACCTAAAAACCCAAACGAGATTACTTTGAAATCCTGTTTTAATGTACCCATCGTCGGCTTATGAAAACTTGGTCATAATATGAAGGAATGACAACGTGATTGTTAATAAGGTAAGTTAAGGTTCACACTGCAACCAGGCGGATGCTACTCTGGTTTGAAGATTGAAATGTACCTTGAATAGTTACAATTCACGACCCAACGTTTCGACACTCCCGCCGAGTGCCTTTGTTTGACCTCTTATGAAGGCGCTAGGCAGGAGTGTCGAACCGTTGGGTCGTGAATTGTAACTTTTCAAGTTACATTCATTAAAATATTTAAACCAGAGTTGCATCAAACTAGGTCTAACGTGATTGTTGTTTGGGTCTCAAAATAAGGTGAACAATAGTCCATAAGGTGAGACAAGGCTGAACTCAAACATAAGTGACAGTGCAGGGGTGGATCCAGAAAGAGGGGGCCAAAGAAATCGCTGCAAGACTGCGACCCACCCTACCCACTTATAAGTCGGTTGGCTACAGAAACTTTTTTTAAAAATACAGAAAAGGGGGGGGGGGGGGGGGG
>BLFK01000980.1:1504991-1527542 GCA_014634185.1 Astreopora myriophthalma | reverse complement strand
TCAATTACACTGTCGACTCTGTATTTGAAAGCATAGCAGCACACAGTGGTTCTTCATTGTCCTGGTAATCTTCCTTGGTGAAAATATTTTAAAGATCTTCAAAGACCTTTGACGATCTTCAGAAATCTTGCCAGGATCTTGAAGAACCTTGACAGGATCCTTGAAGATCTTCAAAGATATTTGCTAATATCCTTGCACTTGTTTCACAAGAATCTTTGTAAGATCATCACAAGATCCTTAAAATGTCCTTAAGGATCTTTGCACGTAGTTTAGCAACTGAAGATCTTTGAAGATCCGTCAAAGATCCTTCTAAGATGCTTCAAAAATCTTTGAAAGATCCTAGCAGGTCCTTGAAGATCTTTAAGGATCCTCAAAAATCCTCTGAGGTTTTCCAGCAGGGATAGCCCCTTTGCAAGGGTAGCTATAAGGTGCCACTTCCACTAATTAGTGTGTCTTCTTGAGACTCAACAATTCTCAAATTACTTGTTACAACAACGATAACAATAACGATAACATCAGTAGGAAGATATGAGAATACCAATAGACGCACCACTTCAATTACAACACTGACTACCACCACAAATAATTTAGATGCTTCTGCACAGGTTGTCAAAACATCAGTCACCAACAGCAGTCCTTCTCAGGACTCCAGTCACCCAGATGGTCATTTTCAATCGAGGTATGTTACTCCTGGGTTCAAACCATTTTCTTAATAACAATCTAAAAGGTTTTCAAATTCCATGACTTTCCATGACCTTTTCCATGACTTTTTCCAGTTTTCCATGACCTTAAGTTTAGCTGTCACTTTCGAAAATTGTCAAAATTGTCCTTGTTTTCGAGCATACTGTATTCTGACATAACTCGCCTGTATATTTTATTTTGTCCTTGCCTCGACATCTGCAATAATTTACCTACCGCACACAACTATAATTTTCCATGACCGACAATTAAATTCCATGACCTTCCAGGCCTGGAAACGGAAATACTTAAATTGCATGACTTTCCAGGTTTTCCATGACCCGTATGAACCCTGTCTAAGGCCACATTCCTTTGGGAACATTCTGGAAAAGTAATACTACGGAATATTTTGACCACATTCTTTAGGGACCTATTCTGAATACTGGTGGAAAATATTTGAAGGGGTGCATGGAATAAGGCTCTAAGTGACTTTTGATGTAAGGACAAATTCTCGTTTTCTTATACAAGTGAATACAAAAGCAATTTGGAAGGAGAATCTAACAATTTATCAGAAGTCAATTAGGGCTTTTTTCCAGGCACCCCTTCATTTGCATTCATTCTCTTCATCATAAAGTGGAATAGGAATAGTTCCAAAAGGATGCACCCTAAGAAAAACACTATAGCACTTACCCCAGTTTTTCCAAGCAAGTTTGCAAGAACAAGAGAACAACACCCTATGGGTGGGTGACCCCACTTGGTAAAACACATTTCAAAGGTTGCCTGAAAGGTCATAAAGTTTATATCAATGAAAAAACCTTTCACCTCAGTGATACAAGTAATGTAGAGAAAACAACCATGATGAAAAGCTGTCAACTTTTTGTGAACCAGCCGACAAATAATACCATTATAATTCATCCAAACTTACAACTTGACAACATTTTCAACAGATAAAACTGAAACTTTTATTGGATTTCAAACTGGGTGATACACTGTACTTTTGCCTAAAGAGCAGTGGGGGGAACTAAATGCTTCTTTGAAAAATATGATTTCCACACAAATTTCACTGGTCTCAGTTTCATTTTTTCTACAAGGCTGTCTTAGAGGACTGATTTTTTTTTTCAAAGCTGAAAATGCATCTGACAAGCAGTGCATTTACTATCAGTAGTCTTCTGACAACCATTCACTAGTGGCTCTTGTTAGCAATCAAACAAAGCAATTTTTGATGATTTTATTCAGCTCTGAAAGAATTTGAACATTTATTACACACTTGCTTGAAAAAAGTGGCCACATTAAACTTGCCTTGCTGTTGGCATACACCACATCACACAAACCAAGGAGAGCTGTGCCAAATCCTAAAGCATTCCCATTGACGGCAGCTACAAGCACTTTTGGGAAGCTGATCATCAGTTCGACCAAAAGTCTTCAAACAAAATAACAGAAAAGTCATACCTGCATATGTGGTGAAATAATGATTCAAATGAATTGAAGGAATGATCCTCACACTTCCTGGACAATTTAAGCAATTGTCTCATACATGCACTTGAAAAATTCAAGTGACTTCAACAGAATTCGAACCCACAACCTCTGTGATGCCAGTGCAATGCTCTTAACAACTGAGCTAAGAAGCCACACAGTTGAGAGCAGGTCAATTTGTTGGGCTCATGCGTGTTTTTCCGTGAAAGGAATGATGAATGAAAGAAATGATTGTGAAGTGCAGTTTAGAAATGAAACTATATGTGCATATATGCACTTTTTCAACTGCATATCTGATACAATTGCCTAAATTGTCCAGGAACTGTAAGGATCATTCCTTCAATTCATTTCTAAGCCGCACTTCACAATCATTTCTTTCATTCATCATTCCTTTCACGGGAAAACAAGCATGAGCCCAACAAATTGACCTGCTCTCAACTGTGTGGCTTCATAGCGCAGTTGGTAAGAGCACTGCACCGGCAATCGCAGAGGTCGTGGGTTTGAATCCCGTTGAAGTCACTTGAATTTTTCAAGTGCATATTATGAGACAATTGCTTTAAAATTGTCCAGGAAGCGTGAGGATCATTCCTTCAATTCATTTCTAAACCACACTTCACAATCATTTCTTTCATAATGATACAACTTAACATGGAAGGTAATCTTTTCTTTGCAACAAACGAAAGAGGAAAAAAAAAAGTATGTGTCTTTTGACTTCAGAGATCGATTGATCTGATCAATCGATCGATCAGTTAGACACTAACTTATTCACTCAACCAGCAACTTTTATTTCATTAAAAAAAAATTATCAAAGTTTATATTCTCGTAATCTTGTACTACTCAGACAGTAAAATCTAATCGACACACATTGTGCTTACAACTAAAACAAAAGGAAACTAATACTAATCCAAGCAATTTGACAATACTCACTTAAATTTTTCAACCATTCTTTTAGTGTCATGTTTATGATGGACACTCAATAATTCCTGATAATCCAGACCACCACAAAAGCTCTCTCCTGCTCCCGTCAACACAACGACTTTAACTTCCTCCTCCTTCGTTGCCTCATGAAAGAAGTTGGCAAGCTGGTCACACATCTGTAAAGAGTAAATGAACAGTGAATGTTGGATGCATACAGTTTACTAGATTGTAACTGTTCCTACATATTTTCATAATGCCTGTAAATAAACTAGTGGTTATGACACAGTTTTAAGGTAAATAGTGCAGACTAATAATTAGGGACGCTCTCAAGGTAAATTGGATCCTAGAAATGTTTACATGGTTTATGAGAAGAGGGGAAAATCAGTGTACAGTGAGAAATGCCTCCTGGAGCAAGAACCAAACTAACTGTGACTGTGTCACCAAGTGTACATAATTCACTTAATCCATAAATAACCCAGAGTATTGGACTGCACCTTCTCTTTGAACTCTGTAGTGTTTTGAAACACTTCATGTTTTACCATAAACAATATTATTATTGTCCAGATAAAGTAATAAACGACAAGAAATCAGTCGCCTGTTGTTGTTATTGCCAAATTGCATTTCATTGACAAAAATTAACTTACCTCAGTTGTTAGTGAATTCTGCTTTTTTTCACTGCAGAAAGTAATCTTCCAGACACAACCCTCTTTAAGGACAGACACGCACTCATCTAAAACACCATGTGTGCGAGTTGTGCGCGTCAGACGTGATACCTCAGTCTCGTCCAACTTGGAAAGTGAATGAGTGAAGCCATTCTTTTTCTTCCTGCCTCTCTTAACATTGCCTGTGCAAGGACTTGAACAATCAAGCTCAGAGAGGATTGCTTTTTCAATAAGAGCTCCATTAAGCGGACTTGTTGCAAGTGTTTTTGCATCTAACTCTTGAGCTAACATGTCACACAAGTCATTGGGTTTTGACCTTTTCTTCCCTCTTCCCCTTCCTCTTTGATATTTTTTAAGTTCTTTTGTCATCTTTTTCACTTTTAAAATTTCATCCACCATTTCTTTGTTGGCAAGACCCTTGAGCCTCCTCTTGTCAATGTCAGTGACCTTCTTGAGTTGCCGTAGTTCAGGCTTGCTGGATTCCAGTTGAGTAGCACAAGTTGCATTTACTCCTAACAACAAAAGAAGACAGAGCATTCAGAGCTTCTGATAAGGTATGCAAAAAATACCAAATAATGAGGCACATTCAAGTTGTATTCTGTAGCAAATGACAGCAATACACCTTATTCATGTTTACATGAGATTTCCTTCTTTTACTGCCAAGTCTGCCTTTTCAACATAAAAAACACCAGCAGAATTACAACAATGAGTACACAAAGCAGTGTTGAGGAAAAGAATTCCCATGTAAAACAAGGGAAAGCTGTGTCATGAAAATATTTTCTTTGTTTTGTTGGATTGCAAATCTGAAGATATGTAACCTTTCACTTGTGACCTTGATTGACACTAAGCACACATCATTTTTAATTAACAAATAAAGAAGTCTAAGCCGTGTATTACACTGTGGTAAAACACGATGGGCATTTGAGAACACGAGGGAAAGGTAGACAACACGAGCCCCAGGCGAGTGTTGTCTACGTTTCTCAAGTTTCTCGGCTTCTTCATTTGCTTTATGATATAGAGGTAAAGTGGCGAAAAACAATAAAACACGCTTTTTCTATGTTTTATACTCTGATAAAACATGGGTTTTTGACCAATCAGAGCGTGCGTAGGATCCTACCTATATTATAAGTATAGGAAATCGTATGAACGCAAGTGCATTTCGTGATTTATGGGCACGAGTGATGTTTTGAAAGTTCTCAAAATTGCACGAGCCGCAGGCGAGTGCAATTTGAGAACTTTCAAAACATCACGAGTGACCATAAATCACGAAATGCACGAGCAGGTCCATACGATTTTTTATTTATTATATTCTCAACAAAATTACTCAAACGCGCTACTTTGTACGGTGTTTCCATAGCAACTTCCGTATTGCACTCTATAACCTGGTTTGCACTCTATAACCTATTTATGCATTCGCCATTGGCCAATCAGAAACGAGATATTTTGTTGAGTATATAATAATCATGCATATACAACCAAATATTAGTCACTGTTTGGTTGATACAAACAGATGTCAATATTTAACACACGATGGTAACAGCCAATGATGGCTTATTATGACAATCAAATTTCATCTGCCTGTCAGGCCCAGATAAACGTAGTCTCCTCCAAAGCCATTTTTTGGGATGTCACACAATGTTCCTCCTTGAGATTCCATGGAAGCAACACTTTGCGTGACATTGTGTGACATCCCAACAAATGCCTGAGAAGCAGACTACGTTAAACATACACTACTTCCTCCTATTTGTGAAAAGTATACAAAGTTTAAAAAGCCACATTTTTACCTGGCATTGGAAAAGACTTTGCCATAAATTCGGTCACGGTATGAAGGCAAGATTTTAAATTCTCTATTGGTTCCCAGGTGCTGTAAAGCCGATCGTAATTCCTCCAATGGACAAGATATTCTTCTGTTCCTTTGGATGTTCTTCTTCTCCCTATTACTTTATCAACCTATCGATAATTATCAATCAAAACCTTTTCTGTCAAACAAAAGTTCTAGGGGCAATGTTAATGCTACAAAATTACAAATTCAAAACTAAGCAGACAATGGGAGAAGTAACCTAAATATATCAAACAATTACTAGACAACAGAAACCCATATTGTACATTCTTGATCAACAGATTAGATTTTAATGGTTTACATCACAAGGATCACGGGATGAACAAATAAGCCACTATAATTTCGCACGTGTTCTATAAGCCTACTCCGCCACGAAAATGTGCAGTTTTTACAGCCAAAAAAGCATAAAAAATTATTCCCACATATGTTTCTTACAAAGGCAAGTGAAGAGTAAAAGCTGCGACTAACCTCCGTGAAAGCAAAAAGATCAATCATTTGAGAAATACGTTCGATTATATATTACATACAAATTCCCTCTACAGTAAGAACCTTCGATACAATGAATGAATCGCTGAAAGGAAGCGAATCCTTCGCATCGAATACCACGAGTACGGCTTCAAGAATACGTCAAGTTATAGATTATGCAGTAGATCCTTAGCGAGGACAACTTTGGACAGATCGGTTGCATAGGATAGCAGAAATCAACGAAATTGTACGAATGACTCGGGCAACTTACCTCATAAATACCATCGGCCATGTTGCGCAGCCGCCGTTAAACTTGCGCGCCAAAACTAACGCACGCGCGAAAAAGGATAACATGTAACTGAATATTTTGGTGATTGTCTGTCGAGAGAAATAGCAACATTTTGAAAGAATCCTTCGAAAATAAACGGGTTTTCATTATTAGTGGTAATACAGGATTGAAAAACTTTACCTTTCATCAGAAAGAAACTTATCTACTGGTAACATTTGCGTCTGCAATATAAAAATATACTAGACGTTTCTTAACGAAAACATTTCTGCGAATGGGACTAAAAATGATAATATAACAAAAAGAAATAATGCAATTTTTTGTTAAACTTTTAAGCGTTGTCGCTCCAACCTTCACAGATTATTTTTCAGAAACAGTTTGTTTTATTTGTTTGGTTGGATTCTGCGCGAACAGACGAGAGCAACAATTTAGCCTGTACAGTGACATTAACGTGACTGGTTTATAGATCTCTTCAAAAAGGTTGCTGAGTAGCTCAGATTTCATCGTAGGCGAGAACGGCATCATGTAAAATCGTTGTGGAGGCGCAGAACATTTTCGTTTCGATTCGTTTCGGTTTTTTTTAGCTGGGTTAAAATACAATGTAGTCGATTTGAACTGGGACTATCCGCTGTACCGGATGTTTGCGTTTGTGAACTTTAGTCTGAGATGCCAAAAGAAGCAAAAGTGTAGCATAGACTGCAAAATTGGCTCATTTGTTGCGACTTCTACTTGCAGAACAGTGGTTAGAGAATTAAAACTATTATTTATCCTTCTTCTAGTATATGGCGATTTACCCTGGGTGCCAGAGATTATTATTTTTCGTTTGGAGGAGGGAAATACGCGGCAAAGCGAAGCGCCGAGGCTATTTGGTTTTCCACAGATATTAATTTTTTCAACGGGCCTCTGGAGCAAGGAGTGCAGCTAGGGTAATGGCGATTGCGTGTAGAAGTAGAATTAAAGAATTTCCAGCTAAAGCGTTCTTCTCAGAACTACCAATCAATGTTGGACGAGTAAGACTAATGACTTTGGGCCAATTGTTTAGCATTGATCCATACATACTGTAACTGTAGCCAGTTGTTTTCAGTAGCCCAGATCTCTCGTTTCTTTTGTTTGGCTCGGTTTTTTTTCGCGCCATTTAGGTCACGTTTTTTTTGTTTTTGATGTTCGGTCTTAGCCAGCCGTCTTGAGATTTATGGAATTCGCTAGTGGATTTGCTACAGTACTTGTTTAGCGTTTTGGAAACTTTCTACGACCCTTTAAGGCTGGACAAGGTTAGATTTGCGTGTGTTTCAGTTTTTCCGCTTGCTTTCCGTTTATTTGTCTTGTATTTTTTCGAATTTACTTTGTGCGATCGCACCTCGGTCTTGCATCGCCTCTTTAACTGTTATGTTTGTATTGTTTTTCTTTAGTTTTACGTCGTCAACGTTTCAGTAATAAACCCCAGCCAAAACCGTGACTGGTTAGTTAATCACTTGTGGAGCAAGACATCGCTATGGGACGAAACTTTCGTCAAATCTCACACATCTGCTATAAAAATTATCAAAGGTTTCATAGACACATTTGGCTCCTGTGTGTGTTCCTGCAGGTCGTTTGCTAAGCAACCTGGGCTGAGTTGTTGGAAGTTTGCTTGGTGCTAAAGAGCATTAAATACCCTGACAATCCATTGCTCTTGAATCCATTGGTTGGCGCCAATCATGCTTCGAGCAAACTGGCCTCTGGGCCTCTGGCCCTCTGGCCAGCAACCAATCATAGAAGTCGATATATTTTTATTAAAAGAGAAAAAAGAAAAAAATAAAGTCACTTCAGGCACGTGACTGGTTTGATTTCCGCGCCATTTTTCTGTCCTCTCTCGGTCGCGGTGGTTGGTCTCGTCGAGAATTTCTGTTCAAGAAAAATGCCTCATTTGGATCACAGTGTGAAGCTAGACTTTAAAGATGTTTTGATTCGACCGAAACGAAGTACAATCCGCAGCCGAGCTGATGTAAGTACGCTAGAAATCACGTCAATCTTCACAAATTATCTCGACTGATTCCCGGAATAGATCACGATAATTTGCAACTGACGAGTACATTGGTAAATGGGATTGCATATAGTGTACAGACGATTCCATTTAACCTCCCGGACAGGTTGACCTTTCCAGGCACTTTCACTTCAAGTATGCAAAGAAGAGACTTCCCGATGATGTGATCCCTATTATAAGTGCTAATATGGACACTATCGGAACCTTTGATATGGCTGTAGCTTTAGCACAGGTAAAAATCTTAAAAATCTTTTCTTTTTCTTTTCTTTTTTTTTTAATTTAATTAACTCAAGATTTAACACGGTAGGGGATCACAACATTTCAGTTTTTGTCCCGTTTTTCTCCTTTCTTTCTCTGGGTCGTTGAGGTCCCAAAGGAGGACGGTTTTTTTTGCAATTGGGTGAGGGGTGGGGTCGAATATTTTCTTCAAAGTAGCCTACAAAATTTGGATCCGTCAGACATTTTTTCAAAGGTGCAAACAAAATATCAACCCTTTGGATGTTATGTTTCAAAGGGTACTGACAAAAAAATTTGGGTATGGATTTCTGCCATTCTTACAGAGGGTAGGGGGTGGGCGATAAACAAAAATTGGATGACCTGCTCCTTTCTCTATGTATGTGGTTTTTTTTGTAGTAAAATATGCAGTGATAATGCTAGGGGTGGGGGAATGGGGAGTAATGTTTGTAGCTTGGGGGTGGGGTGAGTTAAGGGCACTGAAACAACACATGTATAAATACAGCTGCGTGTTTGTAAGTCTTGATCTCCATTCATTTTTTTTGTAAGCACAAGCTTTTGACAGCAATTCACAAGCACTACACTGTTGATGAGTGGCTGAAATTTGCCAAAATGTATCCAGATGTTCTGCCCGTAAGTTTTAATTATGCACTGTCAGTTTCTTCATACCCTAAAGTAGAAGGTTTCCCATTGAAACATTTGGTACATCCCTACATATTTTTTTGCCCAACTGTATCATGATCGTCATCATCATCATCATCAAGTAGATTTCAACCAGTTGTGAAGTCTGCCCATCCTTATGCAATACTTCACCAGTTGGTACACATATACTGCGACCCATGCCCTCCTTTAATTTCATTTTGGCCTTCTTTTTTTAAAACTGTCACTTGAAAATTTCATTTCACTCTCAGTATACCATTGCTAGTTGTGGGATGATGGAGGATGATGTAGCCAGGTTAAAGGAGATACTTGATGCCTGCCCTGCTGTGCCAGCAGTCTGTTTGGATGTAGCCAATGGTTATTCTGAACACTTTGTGGAATTTGTCAAAACGGTGCGGGATAAATTTCCTGAGCACGTTATCATGGTATGCAGTGTAGATTGTATAGCAATAAAATAAAGATTCTGCATTATATGAGGCACTGCCAAGGGGGGTTCTGATGTCACTTTGTTACTTATTTTAGAGCCAGCCCACCAGGTGTGGCTACAACCAGTTGCTAAAATATGGGAGACACATCACATACCTTATTTTGGGCTTCAATAAGGTCTCCACTTTAACCAGTAGTGAAACTTGTCAAATATCATATTTATTTAGTGCATTCAATTTACATAATTATACATTATCAGGCTGGAAATGTTGTGACTGGCGAAATGGTGGAACAACTGATCCTCAATGGAGCTGACATTGTCAAAGTTGGTATTGGGCCAGGTGAGTAACTGTGCAATGCATATGACCTTGGCCCTAAGTGCTTTTCTAATAAGTGACAATCCTCAATCCTGGACCCATTACCTTAACCTTTTTTGTGATAGTAGCGACCTTTAGAGCGGAGAACAAGTATGACTATGAATACGAGTTTTCCATTCTGAGCATGCACACTTGGTAAAATTTCAACTTCGAAACCTAATGTGCGTGCTCAGAATGGAAAACTTGTACTCCAATCGAAGGGCTGGAAGCAAAAACATTGTAAGTGAAGTTTGCGCGATTTTTAGGTCATGTTGCAAAATTGTGGCTAATTTCCACCAAATCAACTGCACTAAAATTATGGGATGAACTTCCCCATGCTATATGCCAAAAATTAGGGCAATGCCTTGAAAAGCAGCAGAAAAGAATGTTTACCCCCCCTTTCTGCTGGGCCTCAAAATTTTTTTCTTTTCCTTCATTATTTTGTTCACATCACTTAAGATAGGTAATTCCATAACTTAATTTCTGTGTACCGGTACTGTACGAAATTTGGCCGCAATTTTGCAAAATCACCAAATGCACTAAAAAAGTCACGAGGTTTTTTCCCTCAGCCCTTCATTATCTAAAGGTCGCCAATGTCTACGAATGGAGGTGCCAATTTTCACCTGTCCAGCAGCTGTCTGCCTGATCTGGTTACCTTGATATGAACTTAACACTTTAATGCCCGGGAGGTCACATGTTGAGTAAAATCATCTGTGTCAGCCCGAGTAAAATCTATAAATTCACTATTGGGTGGTAAATTAAAGCCACCAATATGGCACATGTCAGATAAAAGTTTTATGTTGCAGGTAAAAATTAAATTGGGTAAAATTTTGTCAAAGTCCGACTACATGTAGGTTAAAATAACTTTATCTGAGATTCATTTTTAACTACGATGTGGTGATAAATTTTTGCAGGGTGTTTTTTTGAAATAAATGCCAGGAATTACTTAGTGTCATTTTCTGTGATTTAATGAAACTTTCCAGGGATCCCTGCTGAGTACCAACTGAAATGAATTTGGCCTACTTGTGGATAGTACAGTGTGTTATCAGAATTGGTAATTGCTAGTAAGAGGGCTGATGTTAAATGTAATTTGCATTGATGCACAGGGTCTGTTTGTACCACACGTCGTCAGACCGGTGTAGGATATCCACAGCTGAGTGCAGTGTTGGAATGCGCTGATGCTGCTCATGGTCTCAAGGGACACATCATTTCGGTATGTTCACAGATCTTTATTCCCTTTCTCTTTCTCCATTGTCACAGACTATTAAGAATCCAGTTTTTGTTTGTTGGCCTGGGGCTTTCAATATAATTGAAGCCATTGTGGCTAATTAGGCACCAGAGTACATGACCAAAATCAGATTGTAAATTATTTCAGATGAATCCCAACAGCAAACAGAATGGAGAGAAACTTCATTAACAAAGTTTCAGAGTTTTTCAGATAATTTTCTGCTTTAAAATTAAAATGAAATTAAGTTGAAAAAGTATTGTTTCAAAATGGTGAGATTGTGATAGCAGCACACGAACAAAAAATATTTGAGCTCTTATCTCTCATACTTTACACAAAAGATTAGTAAAGCCTGGCTTTCACTAGGACATAAACATGAACATAAGCAAGTGTGAATGTTTTTCCTGAGTGAGCCTGCATCACTTTCCAGAAAAATATAATTCTCACTATTTACCAGACTCAATACTTAACACCTGCAGTCTCATTTTTTTCAAAAGAACATCTTGTGGATGCCTGGAGCCCACAACCAATGGGGTTGTATGGCAACACCAGAGTAGACGGAGCTATTTTTGGAATGACATTTCTCGTGCTAAAAAATGGAGACAGGCACGCTCATCCACTTCATCCAGTCAAATACGCCTTATTCCAAAATGGCTGCCATTTTAATATTCTTTTGTTTTTATTCAAATTAGCCCTTTTTGCCTCGTTCAAGGTAAAATATTCTTTTGAATTTTGGGCTTAAAGACGAGGCAACAAGGGCTAATTTGAATAAGAACAAAAGAGTATTAAAATGGCGGCCATTTTGGAATAAGGCATATGGCTTAGCACGACAACGATTAACAGCTCATTTTTTATGCCACATACTTTTTGAACAGAGGAGAGCACTTGCAACCGTGGAAAAACCTTTTTCACAGGAATTACAAAAACTGAAAATATCCTGGTGGATGCTCAGTGCTTATACCTTATGCTTATGCTTCTCACTCAGACTTAAGCACAAGAGGAACAAATTTGTTCATTTTCTTCTGCTTACGTTGCTGGTATTCTCACTCGTTTATGTGTGCATTTACACCTATGATTATGTCAATGTTCTCGTGAAAACCAGGCTTAAAACCACACATGCAAGTCTAAATTGTTCAAATTTACTTTTAGCCAGTGCAATTGAACCTGTTACTAGCCACTGGGCTAGCCATATTCCTGAAAAGTTAGTATTTAGCCCTGGCTGATGTCAACTGTTTTGCAGGATGGTGGTTGTACATGTCCTGGTGATGTGTCTAAAGGATTTGGTTGGTTATTATATATATATGTGTATTTTGGAGAATATGTATCCCCCTTGTGCAAGGAGGTAGAGAAAAGTAGCATACTGGCAGAAAATAGGGATTTATAGCATGGTACATGCAGCAGCGATTTAGGGGATTGGAAAAAAAATTTGCCTTTTCATCTCGTTGCCCAAATTTTTGGCACACAGCACGGGGAAGTTCACCCACAAGTTGGTCCAGTTGATTCAGTGGAAATTAGCCACAATTTTGCAAAATGACCTAACAACCACACAAAAGTTTTTGCCCTGATCCCTTAATGTGCCCATTATTTGTCTTAATTTTCCCTGTACTTATAAAATATTTTTGATGACCCTGTGTTGTGTGTCCCTGCATAGTTCAACTTAATGTTGACCTGATTTACTTTTTTTTCTTTTAAATTTAAGGTGCTGGGGCTGACTTTGTGATGATGGGGGGAATGTTTGCTGGTCATGACCAATCTGGTATGAAACTGTTCAAATTTTGGGTTTTAAACATTTAAATTGAAGCACTCAGAGCAAAAACATTTCAACTGACTTTTTTAGTGTGTTTGGTAAAAAATTTGGCAAAATTGCAGCCACATTTCATGCAATGCACGGAAATCAAGTTATGGAATTGCCTATCTTAAAGTGCTACTATGATCAAATTTTTATCCCTTTAATTTTTAGGTTTATCACGTAGAATTCCACGAAAGATTAAAAATGTCGTTTACCGTTTGGAAATATCTGCATTGGTTCCGGAGATATTTAAGTTTTTAAAATGGGTAAAATATGCAAATGAGAGGACTCATGACGTCATTTACTCAACCCAATATAACATCAAGTATATAAATAGAGCTATCTTGGTCAATTTGCAGCAGAGACCATTCAAACTTGGTAGGCTAATAGTTCAACAGGCAACACACCTATGACTATAAAAATTTTGGTCCCCATGGCAACTCACTCTTTTCCAGTCCCCTCCAACCTGATTTCATATTTTGGGTGATTTTGAGCTCGAAAAACATTGAACAAAGCCACAAACTCGACCAAACATATTTATATGCTTGCTGGATCGTGCAGATAAGGCACTATTGCCACTTATCAAAACAGGATGCCAAAGGTGGGCACCAAAGCCTTTAATATCAGGGAGGTCTGGAACCCAGTATGTTGCCATGGTAACAAAACTGGTATGCTCATATCATGGAGTGCATCTAGCAGGACCTTACTGCAAAGAATCAAGCATTTCTGATACAAATTGGCTGAGATATCTTTTTTCATCATATTTGATCAAAATTTGGTTGAGTGCATGACGTCATCACTTGGCTAATTTGCATATTTTAAAAACTTGAATATCTCTGGAACAAAAAGAGATATTTGAAAATAGTAAACAGCATTCTTCTCCTCATACAGACTACTTATTTATATTTTAAAATGGCTCAGATAGGAAACATGTGAATTTCGTCATAGTAGCACTTTAAGTGATGTGAACAAAATAACGAAGGAAAAAAAAAATTTCTGGACCCCTGGGAAAGGGGGAGGGGGGTGGGTTGGGGCACAAGAGCAAGAAGATATGAAAATACAGTTAAAAAGAATATTGTTTTTGCTTCTTTTCATTGGATTGCCCTAATTTTTCGCATGTAGCATGGGGATGTTCACTCGGCAATTTTAGTGCAGTTGGTTTGGTGGAAATTGGCCGCGCGGATTTTGCAAAATGACCTAAAAATTGTGCAAAAGTCAGTTAGGAAGTTTTTGCTCAGAGCCCTTCAATTGCAGTCTGACTGCAATTTTGAGATCTTTTGTGAGTCTCAAATTTATATTTAGTTGATTTGTGTATTCTGAAAATCTGCAGGTGGAGAGTTAATCGAACGAGATGGAAAGAAATACAAGATTTTTTATGGCATGAGTTCAACTACTGCTATGAAAAAACACGCTGGTGGAGTTGCTGATTACAGGTAAACAATTAACTTCAAAACAAAATGCATCGAGCTCAGTGTATTCTGTACATGTGCCAAAGTCTCAGAACACAATGGCTGTTCATTTTTTCGCAAACATTTCAAGTAAAGAGATTACGATTCAGATCTGTGATAACAATCAGTATGCTTAAAAGCAGAATGTATTATTTTTCTAAAATCGAGAAGAAAGTGTAAAGTCTGTGGAATCAAGTTCTGAAGCACTTACTGGGGAAACTACAGAAATCCAATCACACAAATCAAATGATCTTAAATGAAATCATTGTTAATGCTTGTTTTGGTGGACAGGATAAAACTGTAGTAGCCAGAGGAAAACCTTAACAGAACAAAGACGCCAGCAATCCAAAAGCTATTGCAGTCATTGTATCATAATTTAGTTGTTGTACTTGTGTGTCTTTAATATGTAAGTGCACAGAAAATAATAAATACTTTTTTAATTACTGACTTCAAATTGTATAGACCTTGGTGTTTTGTAGATAACTGGCAATCTACCAGTTACCCTTACCCTTATCAATTGAAATTATATCTTAGTGGTATTTTTATGTTCATTTAAAATGAGGGAGTAGGTTGAGGTTGTTGTTGATGTTCAACAATCATGGTGGCAAAGTGCTGTCACTGCTGCTTCCTCCAATGAACCAAATATAAGCATTCTGTTGATCCTGAATAATATTTGATCAATTACTTAGTCGGTCAGATGTCTTGCCATTGTTTCATGCAAGCATTAACTTTGTAGGTCATCAGAAGGAAAAACAGTGGAAGTTCCCTATCGTGGCAATGTTCATGAGACAGTCAAAGATATTCTTGGTGGTGTACGGTCAACATGTACCTATGTTGGAGCTGAGAAACTCAAGGAGCTTCCAAGGAGAACTACTTTTATCCGTGTCACTATGCAGATTAACAATTTCTTTTCTTAATCAAGGATCTACTGTAATACTATATCATTAAATTATCGTGCAAAGATCAGACTTAGTGGTAATTAAATAGAATGTGATCATTTGTTGAGTTGCATTTCAGATATATTTATAGGTTTCTAATGATCCTTCTATGTCATGCTAGAACAGTTTCACTCGAGTGTCAAAAAAATAGTTATGTGATTGCTTTGGTATTGGATATTTATTACTGGATGAAAAAACCTGAACGAACTTTTCAACCAGTCAGATGCAGAACCAAAACCACTTGTGACTTTGTCACTATTGTTTTCCCACACTTGGTGCCTAATGCATTTAGTACTTTGCTTTTTGTTCTGATTGTAAAACCAGGTTGTGAATGACTTCAATTTATGGTTGACTGAAATGTGTACTTCCTTAAGAAGGTTCTGTAATTACAACACTCTATTGAAAACTGCTCTACACTGAACTGCCCAATGACTTGTGATACAGTAAAAACCCACATTTAAGAACCTACATTTTTGGAAGTCTGGCAAAATAGGTTCTTCTATTTTGGGGTGCTCATTGGAAATTTAGGCTAATTAGGTTCTTAATTGATATGAAGGAGATATAGCTGTTAATTACCAGAAAAATAAATAAACTTGGGTTTGGTCCTTAAATATACAGTATTTATTCACAACTGTATTATGTTAATCCCAACAGAATTCATTACAGTCAAACACCTTGGTTAAAATGTCACAATTTAACTGTAACCCACACATAAGAACCTGCTAGATCTTGTTTGGCTAAACAGGTTCTTATATTTTGGGGTATTTAAATGGAAAATTTCTGCCAGCAGGTTCTTAAACCACTAGGTTCTTACACCACTAGGTTCTTACACGCGGGTTTTTACTGTATTTAAAATGTAGAACATATTCTATGACCAGTGTCTGATCTAGAGCGCGTCATTGCGGGATTGCTGCGGTTTGAGCAAATTTGTCCCCTTCAAATACCTGTTCTGGGTTATTTTGGCACACTTCAGCTGTTGAAAAACTGTGTTGAAGCATGTAAAATTTGGTTCAGATTTGTTACTCTCCCTTGAATAAACTTCTTTTACTTTTCCTCTAGATAACGACTGTATGTTCAATTCACTCTTGAACATTGCATTTCTTGATAACATAACACCTGGCACATTAGAATAAAAAAAAAATAGTGACCCCCCAAAACACTGAATCAAATGGAGCTCTGAAAATTGTTGACTGGGACACATTGCCCCCCTAGCTGGAAATCCTAGATCAGACACTGATGAGTGTAAGTTTTTTTTTTTTGCATAAATGTAGTCATAATTCTTTAGACCTTTACTCAACTGTCAGATTGTATGTAAATACGTTGAACTGAGAAAATATGCGTGAATCAAAGCTATGGTTGCTACTGCAGTTTTAGACAGAAGTTCACGATTTGAATGTTTTGATGTGGAGTATGTAGCAAGGTTGTAACAGATGGCAAATTATATATCTATCATGTTTTTTTCAAAAGATACAGTCAGTGATGTAGCAAAGCTGTAGAAATGACAAGACCCAAGCATTTGGGGGTAATTTTAAAGGTCCAGCAGTAAAATAACCCATCACTGTAAAGCTCAGTAAATCATGAATGCCCAAAATATTTCAGGAATGTTGATTGCCATGTGACCAATCACAGAAAAGTTCATGAAATGAGAAAACCTCAAAATCACAAACTAATTAGTGTTGGTGTTTGTGGTTTAGCTTTCTCACTTCTGACTGTGCTTTTCCATGCAGGGCATTAACAATCTGGAAATATTTCTATTGTTTATGGTTTTGTAAGTTTCACAGCAAGCCTAGCTTTTCAGGCCGCATCCTGGGAATTAGAAATGGAGTGTATCTAAAAATGAGGGGTGTCTTCAGAGTTTACATGCACCTGGAAAGTCCTTGAATTTCAAAACTAAAAATTCAAGGCCTTGAAACTCCATGAAAATTCCATTTGGTGCTGGAAAATCCTTGAAATTTGTTGCTCATGGTATCCAACCCAGATATTCAAGGGGCTAATATGACAAACATGTTTCTGGTAGATAGGTAATGACACAAAATGGTAAAAAAAAAAAAAAAGACTGGTTAAAACCTATTCCATTAATTTGATTTTGCATTTCATTGGAACCTTGAAGAATGCAAATTGTATCCTTGAAAGTCCTTGAATTTTTTTCCCCCCAAAAGGCTACAATCCTGCCTTGAAAAAGAAATACCCCCAAAGACGCCCAAGTCTTAGACTTAATTCTAAGACTAGTTAGGGTCAACGAGGGGTCTTTGTTTTCAAGACAGCCCAAATTGAGGGATCATTTGAGAGAGGTGGTAGTTTTAATGGGTCTGATCTATCACATTGCAGAGTCAATCACAGATTGTAATCACATGGTGTCATTTTCAGTTTTTCATTTTAAGGAAATAAAAATGGTAGAAAATCAGTATTTTGTGTGTATTTTTTTTATGAAATCTCAGGTGATGCACTTCAGTAGAAATAAAAAAAAACTGCATTAATTAGCTTTGTTTTGGTGAAAACTCAACTTTGAAAATGTAGTGACCAACTGTGAAACAATAAATAATGGTCAAATCTCATAAATGACCATCCTTGGTGCATGACAAAGTGGTAGCTTATGGAAGGTGGTCGGTTATAGAAAAAAAAAAAACAACAAAAAAGGCCTGAACTGAATTGATTAACTAGTTACCGGTACATAAGGGTGCTTGAAACTAGCACATTATGGGGCTTTTTTAACAAGCAACATGTTTTGGGGAAAAGTACATTACAGTTTACTTGTCAATGTGTCACTTGTTAATTAAAATCTTCTGCAATTTTGACTTAACAAAACCTGGTTAGACAATCTCAAACATGGTTTGCAGAACTTTTGTGACTTCTGAGTAATGATTTTCTAGCAATCATATATGACAAGAGTATGTCAAGTTTCTGGCCTAAAAAGTGTCTGCATTTGCTTAAGAAATTTGAGTAATGGTCATTTACGAGAGTTCTTAGTGTGTGAATGCGGCTTAATTAGTATGCAGACCACATTTGACAATCTGAAAGCAAAAAGCTCTTGTGCTGCATACTAAATAAGCCACAATCGCACACTCCATTTTTAAGCTAGGGAGTAAATGATGTCACTTTCTCCTTGACCAGCTCTCTGAGGGCTTATAAGTCAACCCGCACCAAGCAATAGCAGACCGTTAAAAAATGTGTTAAAATAAAGTCTTTCTCTCAAAATTACTGCAAAAATATTTCACCTGCAGAGCATTCAACACAATTATTTTCAAAATGTAAAGAAAAACGAGGTGTTTTTTTTTTCATCATAGTAGCACTTTAAGAGTTATTTAGCTTTTTTTTTACGAAGTGGTCGTTTACAGGAGGTAGTTGCATATGAGAAGTGGTTGCTATGACAGAATCGACTGACTGTAATACATGTGTTATAGATCGTGTGCACTTGATGTTGCAGCAGCCAAGCAGATTAAGGATTGCATTAGAGTTACTTCTGAATCTTTATTTGACTGAATATTTTTCATATACTTTAAAATTTTACAATGTTTTAATGACCTTTTACCTATTCATAAAATGACAGCTGTCATTTTTAGGTCTATTTCAAGGATATAAATTAAATCTAACAATTAACACTTGAAAAGCAACATCGCAACTACAGGTAGTGTCAAACAAACACCTTCAAGATTAAATACAACTGAGATGCACCTCTCTCAATAATATATATGTTAAGAAACGGACGTAATAATACCCATCTTTACAAGTTATTCTGGCCTATCAATAAATACAAGAAGGTGGTTTAAGTTTTTCCCTTTTGTAATTCACAGTTATTTAAGGATTTGATGCAAGACCATCATAAGGGACGTCTTGCACACAAAACAAAAACTTGACCCAAATAGTTACATTTATTTTGACAGTCTTGCCTGAATCGCTTCAATTATGCTAATAAAAATATCTTTTAATCCAGTAGGGTAGTTGTTACTGGAAAGTGCACCATGTCTATTTTACTAATGTGTCTCCGTTTTTGCTCTCTTGACATCTGGCTGCGATGAGTCAGCTTGTGTGTCAGATTTTCCTTTGGGTGGATACTCCTCTGTTTTGCTTTCAGCTGTTTTTGGTGCTATTTCCATCGCATGTGAGCCATATAACATTCCTGGTTGAACAAACTGAGGTGGCCTACCCGGGACAAACCCTACAGTGGCAACAAGCAAACCATTACCGACGGGGCCCTGTGGCATAACTGTTCCCTGTACAAAAGTCTGTCCCGGTGGGACTGACGTCATTATGGTTCCTGGAAGTGGTTGGTAGTAAGAGGTCCCAGGTAATGAGAATCCCCCAGAGATTGATGCTGTGGAATTCTGGGGATCTAATGGTTTACCATCGGCAGTGTAGACTGCTACATGAGCAGGCTGTGTTGTTTGAGAGTGATCTCCGCCACTTGAAGCACCCACTTTGCCTTGAGCTGGTGGAAAGTTACCTTGATATACAGCAGGAATGCCATGTGGTAATGAGGATGTTGGAATGACACCCGGTATGTTTCCTGGCAAAGCAGCCATTCCAGGCAGTGCCTGTGCATAAGACACTGTGGAAGAGCTGGTCGATTGATTTGATGAGCTTACAGATGCTGTAGACTTGATAGGAACTGACATGACACTGGACTGTGCAGCAATGACTTGAGGTGTTGGCCCACTTGACAGTGAAACACCAACAGACGATGGTGACAGGAAAATACACACATCACCCAGCTTGAGGAGCTGACAGGTCAGATTGTACTTTGTAAGTGACTGGTCAGGCCTCCAGGATGTCCAGCCTTGGCCATAAACAAAGAAAGGGTGTTCAACAGGACAGTTTAGAGTAACCTGTGGAGACACACCAAAAAATATCACCAAAATTAAATGGCTTTCATTTGCTTTGCTTTGCTTTTCACCAAAGAGGGGTATTTTTCAAAGTTTTGACAAGGAATAGTAAAATTTCATCAATAGCATTGATTTCAAAGTAAGGAAAATTTTGACTGCTAAATCCCAGAATGCTTCAATGCACAGGCTGATCTCACATTGCCTTAGCCAATCCATTCAAATGGCTTGTGATCATTTTTTCCAGATTCTAATGATTTCCTTCATGCTGCCTCATCATACCACTCCCCAGATATTTGCCTGTTAAACCCTGCTCATCTTATAGTTAGAACTTTCAATAATCACAACCCTTTTGCCTATTAAAGGACTGTACGCGTAAGATATTGCAAGTGCCTTTTTTGTTTTCGGATTTTGTTTATTTGTCAAATTGAGGCACAATTCTGAGCATGGTACATACATTATGCAATGAATTGTCACTAGCTGTAAGCAAAATTTTTAATCAAAGTCAACAGGACGAAAAGAGCCTAAATTATTTCCCCTCCATTTCATTCTGTTTCCTACCACTTGTGACAATTCACTGTACTTTATTTGTCAGAATTTGGCTACATTTGGCAAACCCTCAAGAAAATTTATTGATCCCTGCAGTCCTCTGACCTTTTCATCACCAATACTGTTTTGAATAGGTTTAGATTTAGGTCAGCACATTTTGCCTTAAAAAGAACATGGATTGTGGAATTTTGGGATAAATTAAGTGGATCAACTGAAAATTTGGACCCAATTTCCAGACTCTGCCTGTCTACAGGTTTGGATTGTGGGTCTAATCATTGATTTTCAGTTGGCCTTGGTTTTGTTGACTAATTTTAAAGTAGTGTTGATGCTGACAAATCAGCAAAAAAATAGCACAGATCGGCAGATCTGCATACCCCTATGACCCATTTCTCCTTGTTCCCAGCTCCACTCTTGTGAATCCTGATTGAACCTTTTCCAACTTTTTCTTGATCCATTTCCAGCCATACTACACCCACCCTGGTCAGTACACAGCTATTATAACAGCTCTTGTAATTGGAACAGAAAACAATACACCCAGACAAACACACAACAGAAACAATGAACAATAAACACGATCGAGCTGCATCATATACCCATCCAATGAAACTCGAGCTTGTAGAGAGCTGTGACATATCTCACCCACCCATTTCAAAATCCATACAAATGATTCCCAATCCTACCTCCCTCCTTTTGCGTCCAGATCCACACCAATACCCCAACTGCCACTTGTCTCACCTGTTTGATTAAGTATTAGGACCATGCTCTCCCCCTCTACCTTCCGACCATCCTGACTCCACCCTTACCATGCTAATTACACTGCTTCCCACCTTTTTGCTCCAAAGTCTATCCAAATGGTCCCTATGCCCACTCTTTCCTGACATACAAAGCATGGATGTCAGAAGTAAAAAAACTTCTTGAGGGCTCAATATTTTTCTCTAAATTCTCCTGCTCCTAACAAACTGCAGGCATACCTGTTTTTTTGAGCTGTTAATGGTGAAGGTTATGTGTGCACAGGCTGCATCTGTACCATCTTCTATTTTTAGCACGGTACTAGTGTCCAACTTATGTTCTGGGTAAAGTTTTATGCTGTTTATAAAATCCTCTGTTGTAAGGTCTTCAACTCTTTTTAGATCTCCTGTGGTTAGTTGAATAATGGACCCTTTAACAAATGGCGAAGGGACTTGAGCAGGAGGGACAGAGGAGAATCCCTGATATTGGACCATTGTTCCAGATGTATAAGTCCCAAATACGCTAGAAGGTATTCCTTGACTCGGAATAACAAATCTAGTCTGGCCTCCAAGCATATGTGGTTGTATTGATGCCTGAGCACTGTTTGGTGGCATTTGATTCAATGCCGACTTGTTGGCTGCTAATTCAGCCAGCTGAGAAAGATTACTGGTGGCCAAGAGTCCAGGTGAATAATGGAAACCATTTGATGCTGGAGCTTGTTGGGTTTTTTCTGGTGTAAATGCCAGTGTCATTGCAGAGTTAGCTTTTGCCCCGGAACTGGCCTTACCTAACCCAACATCACTTCTTGCTTGTAATTCTGAAAGCAAAAGCAAAGCAATTTTTGTTTTTTGTTTAAAATGCAAAATACACTTTGATACTAGAGAGTGACGCTTATTTCAAATGTGATTTTTAAGTTTGTATGGTCAATTGCTTGCTGCCTTTTTCTCTTTGACTTTTTTTTTTTTTAACTTTTTAGTTCCTCACTTTTGGACAACGTTTAAGTTGTAATTTTAACTTCTTGTTATAATAAGTATGTAT
>BLFK01000980.1:1484517-1493631 GCA_014634185.1 Astreopora myriophthalma | reverse complement strand
TGTGCTCTCTGATATCATTTAGCTGACTCACCAGGTAGGAGTTAACAAAGGCTACGACACGTTTGACTGCGTGAAGTTGCGGAACTTCGTCTGACGAGTCAGTAAACAGTAAATACTTAGGAAGACGCATGACGAGTCTGCACAGAAACAAACTCGTGTTAGTCATAAAAATCAAACCCAGAGCGTCAAAAAAGTGATCTTCAATTTATCTTAGTTTTCCACGTTTTCATCTGCCAAAAGCGAGAAGTTGCATTTAATTATGACGGTCTTACTTCATAAAGGAAGCAACTTCGGAAGCTTGGAGAAGTTCGCTGTTCAAGGAAGTTTTTGAATCGCTCTTTGAAATTTCACACTGAATCTGTTAACAGATGGAGAACATGAACGTTAGAACAAGCACGTACTGATTATGTGAACTGCGACATGGAAAAAAAAGCTGAACCCTGAACACCATTTGCAAGAAGTCAGAATTATCAACGACATCAGAGGTTTTTAGACTTCGAACATGGAAACCAGCGGTAAAAGACTGGAAATAATCAGATTGCCGATTCAATTCAAATCGAGGAAATCCACAGGATGTGAATAAACATAATTAAAACTGGTCCATTGTTTTTCTGACAGCAGGGAAGTCTATCGTATAATTCAATGCCACGATTTTGATTGGCTGAACAGCCATTTTATACAACGCTTGAGGGCGTCGCTTGAATCCTGTTAAAAATTGAAAGATTCACCGCCTTGTTTTTGCCAAGAATTTATTTCACTCACGCTTGCCTGCAGCATACGACATGATTACTGCAAACTTGACGCATGCGCGCTGGTGGAATAATCCAGTGCCAGCTATCGTCCCTTTACTTGAGAACATGCGGATGCAGATTCAAAGCCGCCTACCTTTGCAAATCGGGCATGTAACTGATTCAGGAGCCACGGATCGCGAGCAGTGTCTCCTGATTCAAAATCAGTGTCACCACAAGACGCCTGAGGTAGCATGGGAACCAGCTCCTAGGAATCACAGAATTATAGAGTAAAATAGCGCGTTCTACTAAGACTCTTCGCAATCCAGCTAAGGAGCTAGCATTTGAAAAATACACGGTAAAAACACGACTGTAAAGTGTCATAACCTGCATCAAACTTATCATGTCATTCCGACTGCCGTTAAGATCGTGTCGCTCTTGTGAACATCTGAACAGAAAACGAAATACAATTTCAGAACCCAAATATCACATCGCCACATATACCTGTCAACATCAGTTTGGAGCTGCTACTAAAAATAGCCACCTATGGGCACATCAAGGAAAACAAATCGAGGCTATAATTTCAAATCACTTATCAACGAGAGACAGCATGGGCGAGAAAATTGGGTGCTCAGTAGAGTTGCAATCCGAAGGTCCCTAGATGCAGTGCCATTAGTTGGCCACTGAAGTGTGTTTTTTTTTGTCGGCATCTCGAGTCCCACTGTTCTTGTAAATGATCTGCCTCTTGAAAGGCAGGATTCTTAACTCTGACTCATAACATTTGTTAATCTGAATTAGAGTGATCAATGAAGTTGTTGTAATCAGAATTATACGAGGGCTTTTCTTTGCATTTATCATTTGCTAGCTTGTTTTTCTGTTTGTTTTTTTCCCTTGTGGGAAGGAGCGTATTGAAAGCTCATTTGTGACTGTTTCGAAGATCGTTTCATTCAGAGGTAGAGACGATGCACATATTAATCAGCATTTTACCATAGAGCATTATTTCAAAACTTTCTGATACTGAATTTTTCCGTCACCTGTTCTTAGAATCAAGAAGAGCCCCAAAAATAACAGAACATGCTTTCGTTGCGAAGCCATCACATCCACCCTCTGAGGCCCCCAGGGGAAGGTAGTGGTCCAGCACTCTGTATTGATGATAAATGCGTCTGGAAAGTAAAGCCCCGGCCACACGTTATAACATTGTCTAGAAGCTGTAGCATGCATGTTAGATGACGTTTGTTCAACATTTTTGCCGGTCAGTAAGTTAATGTTTTGATTTCGATCACCGAAGAATTGAGCAAGAGTCAAAATTTTCCCAATAAGGTAGCACAAACCTGTCACTGTCCACAAGAAAATCCTCTGTGGCTGATATGCCCAGCTCCCATTGGCACCACTCAGAAAATGTCAGCTGAAAAGTGTTATTCCTGATATAAGCGTAAACATAGTCCAAAACATCACGAAATTAAATTGATATGTGATCACAGTTAATAATTAACACAGATGATAATACATTCAATAGTCGCTCAGGACTAGGGCACAACCTTCAAGTTTATACCAGTATTAAGGGTTCATTCTCGACGAACTGAAAATCCATCGGTTCTTTTGCCCGTTGATTTTTTGCTGTTAGAAACCATGTACTGTACAATGAATTTGCCGACCATGAATGATGTTTTAACAATTGAATACCCGTGAAATGAATAGATTGATTTTTGGTGTCTCTGTGGTTCTGACTTCACTTCTGACTTTGTTGCTGTGAATACAGCCGCCTCTCCTCGCTCCCGGCCGCTCCTAGCGATGAGAGGCGGCTGTATTCGCAGGCTCCAGTCTTGGTAACAGTTTTTACCAAGAAACAGCAGCTTAATCTCGTAACCAGATCCCTCGTAGGCGAACAAGAGATCTGGGTACGAGATTAACAGCAGTTATTTATACCGTTTCTTCTTTTTCCTTCAACAGCTGAAATTCGTGCATTGAAAACACGTTCTTCACTGTAACAATCACATCTAGGAAAAAAAGCGTAATTGTATCAATTATAGGACAGCCTTTTTATCCTTCCCGCGAGGATAATCCAAAGGCGAGTTTCAAAGCAAAAAAGAGGTCTGACTGCGGATTACACTGTCAGAGTTCCTTACGTACGTCTGTGAATGTTGAAAAAACTCGGGAAATTTACCTGCATCAAGTTTCGGCTTGTAGAAGTACGTTTCTCCGCAAATATTGAGACGGTTCAAAAGATAGCACGTCTGGAACACACAAACAAACAAACAAACAAAGAAACTAACTTACAACAAAGTTGGCGTAGTGTCGAGGGAGCGCTCTGAAACTTGTTTCAGGCGGTTTCTCTCCATGTACTACGCTTTTCTCTCTTAAAGACCAACATTTGAGTTGACTCAAGTCAAACGACTCAAGTCAATTGACTCAAGTTAAACGAAAGTTCTGTCTCTAACGTTCGATCCACTGACATCACTCTTATCACTCGACTCTAAAGCTGACTTCGCTCAGCTTGCCGAAACGTCAGTCAACAGCTGAACAACAACAACAACAGGCCTTCTATTGACTACGCTCACCCGGACGATCAAATTCCATCCGAAGGCATGCACAGCACTGTCACTCTGTGAGTTTTCACACAGAACACAAGTATCTTTTCGTAATTTTTTTTAAAAGCGTGTAATTTGTAGGCATAAGCTACAGATCTTAGGTGCTATGTATGTGTATGGTGTAGATACTATTAGGTCCTATTTTATTGTTTCACAGGACACAAGTATTTATCGTCTTTATAACAAAACGGCTTACTTTTTTCAACATCGCTGGTGACAAGTAAGCCGCATTTCCTGAAAAAAAAAAAAAAAAGGTGTGATAAAGGATTGAGAACGTGATGAGCGGTTTTCAATTCTTGCGGAGTGTCGTAAAACCAAAACCAAAGTAATTACAGACTCAGCCAATCACGTTTCGAAGGGAATACACACTTCAGCCAACCAAAAATCGAAGAAATTCACGACTTGGTTTTACTAGCCAATCAGAACGCAAAGTGAGCAAGGCAGCCGGCGCTAAGCGCGGGAAACCAGAGTGACGCAGTCGCAATCAGGCCATTTCCGAGTTTTTTTTCAAAGCGAGTCTAAGTGCGAAGGCTTTGACTTTGCACATGAGAAAAAAGTTATTTCCATAAGAAAGATTCGGCGCTCAGACTCGCTTTGAAAAAGAGGCCGAAGTGAACTCGGAAATGGCCTATTGGTTTTAGTTTTGTATCTGATTGGTTGAAGAGTTCGCGCAAGTTTTTTGATCCAATGACAGAGCAAACCCAAACCCAAACCAAAGCATTGGCGTCATTATTTTCGACAGTCAATTGAAAACCGCCCCATGACAGACAACCTCGTTCCCAGGGCTTTTCTCCGCCGAGGAGGAGCAACGAGACGTTCCCTGGGAACGAGATTGTATGACAGAGTAATCTAATGACGAAGTGCTAACGCTCTAAACATCAGCTTTTAAATCTCGAAATAGTCCTTGGCAACTTGCACTGTAACCCAGGGATTCAATAACGTAAAACTTACGTCCCGCACTGGTTTTTAATTCTGTGCCATCCACACCAAACAATTCAAATGCATGCTCCAAAAATGACGAGGAAAATCTAAGAAAATAACAACGTTAGTTTTTCTTCCAGTCAAAACTGAGTGTTCAGTCGTAATTTGAGTGCGGTAAGCTTGGATAAAGTGTCAGTAGCGAGGAATTAAAGGTATTTTTTTATTTATACACTGTTTAGAACTGACGAATAAAGGCATAGATAGCACCGTTCTTTGAATTTTATGAAAAATCGCGACGCAAACACAAAAGGCTTTCGAAACAATAACAAAAACACAAGCCGAGGCACGAAAATAAAAAAGTGACTATTTGCAATCTATCAAGTTTCCTCGTTGGTCCCGATTTGAAGAAACAGACTGTTTACCCAAATAGCTTTCGTCAACACCATTTTAGCATTATATTCTTAAGCGGAGGTCTTTAAGGCAGTATTATTTGCCTCTCCCCCAGGAAAAAAACTTGTGGCGGGAATCGGCTGCACAAAAGACTGTCTGTCAATACCTTAGGAAAAACTCCATCCACTGGCTTGTGCACAGCGGGACAGCCTCGCAAAGAACATCCACAAAAGGGCAAATCTGCGGAAGGATATGAACACCGTCGCAAAATGAGTTCACTGTAATGCTACGTGACCAACGAAGATTCATAGATATACTTGATGAGCAACTGGACGTTCAAAAAACAGAGAGAGGCAGAAAGGTTCACCTTCCCTACTTTTCGAAGACCGGTGACAACATTTTCCCTTTTATTACAGGTTTCACGGTAATCAATTTGAATAAAACGAAAAAAGTTAAAATTTTGTCACCGGACTTCCAAAATAAATAAACAAATAAATAAGGAAATAAAAAGTGCAATGTTTCAGCCTAAAACTTAAAAAGAAAAAGGTTGTCAACTTTCTCACCGTCAAAACGTCGGACAATTTCTTTCCGTAACGATGGTCAATTCCTTTAAGAAGGACTGGGAGCAGAGTAGACTGGTTCGAACACAAGTGACAGAGAAACATAGCTAAGCCGCATGTTTCTTCTTTCGTCAATGATACACCCTGGGAAGCAAGCGCATCGTTTAAAAAAGATTGTTTACGATTCCCAATAGCCGCTCACAAAGCCTCAAATAGAGCTGGGTGTTTATTATATGGTACCGACTGACAATGAATGTGCTCAATGAACATGAACATGAACATAGCTCTATTTACCCTCGGAATTTTAGAGAAGCCTATGCAGCTAATATCTCCGAGCATTTAGCCCCCCAACCACGACATTACATACACAAAGACCAGACCACGCCACCGGGATCTACGGCCCCTACCCTTCGCGAACAGTGTGTGGGTTCTTCAACGTCCCACAAAGTTATTTACGAACAAGGCAATTCTTCTTCGGCAATTTCAATGAAAAATCTTGCCGTATAAACAGGCATTAATGTATGTGTATACAGCAACGTAAATACGTTGCTTGTTATAGTAGAAGTCCTTATTAAAAAATCAGTCACAACATATACGTGTGGCTTTACAATCAGTGACAAAGCTAAGCTAAAGTAGTATAACAAAATTAGAAAGGATAGTTATGGTGCAAGGGAACAAATGGCCGTAATTGCGAACTGGCAGAAGAAAGAAGAGTCAGTGAATTCTGTCGGAGCTAAGAATCTCTTTCGATTTACCTTACAGCACAATTTACTCCACAACTGACAATAAAGGCTTTGGTGAAGTGATGGTAGAGAAACAACCACTGCTACAAAATCAGGAGCCCAGTGAAACCTGTTCCATAAGAAAAAGAAATCTGTCTCTACATTACGGAGAGGAATCCGTGAATAACCAGAATAGACCATTTCCGAATTCACGTCAGCCTCTTTTTCAAAGCGAGTCTAAGTGCGAAAGTTTTGTGATGGTAATTAGGGTTACTTTGCATATGACGGAAAACTCATTTTCACAAGAAGGACTTTGCACTTAGACTCGCTTCGAAAACGAGGCTGAAGTGAATTCGGAAACTGCCTATTAATTGTGGATTCATATTTCCCGCGTAAAAGAACAAAATGATTTATGCATATGTGATGTAAGCGGAGACATAGCGCGTTGATTAGCCAAGGTGACAATAGTAGGCGTGAAAACCATAGATGGCCAGAGAAAAGGTTAAGCGCTCCTGTTGTTGCAAAATACGGACACGTCAACAGATTAGCTCTTAAGGGCCGTTAACAACGCTCCACGAGAAATTGGGTACGGCTTACCTCTTCACATGACCCATTGAATCTGGTGTGCATGTAATTACTTCTGAATATGTGTGACAAAACGCTCGTATCAAGGCGTCCACACTCTTCGGCAAATCCTTACAAACAAAGAATTCAGAATTTTGAGTGGTTCCCCTGAATTTTGCCTTGACTTTTAGTAGTTTAAAACAATACACTTTTACCAATCGATCAACTATCTTCAATCCAAAGAGAGGAAGACAACTTTCTTGGCTCGTATTCAGTTCCCATTTTCGCTGTTGCCGCAGCCTTTGCGTGCTCTACATGTCGGCCGGAATGCGATGCAAAGTTAACTATTAGCTTAGGCAGCGTTTATACGGACCCGGTTTGAAAACGACACGGTTTCACGGGTTCGCCGTTTACATGACAGACGAAACCTTATCGTTTTCAAAACGCTCCATTTTTGTCAGCTTTTCCAAAACGACCTGGTTTTGGTAACGGTCATCGGTATCGTGCAAACGGAAGGCGAATACAACTGAAACCGTGTCGGTGTGAACGCAGTCTTAGCCGTCAGACACTTGCAACGTAATGTCATCTTGGAGTACTTTCAATGAACTAATCGAGGTTAAAAATAGCCTGAGGGAAACGGACTAGATTTATGTCGAACTGGCGTTTGAGAGCTGCATGATTATCATAGTTATCATTAAGCCACAACGAGTGAATATTAAACAATAAACAAATGATGATCCAACATAATCCGAGATCCACAAACCGGGTCAGCGCAGCTGTTCTCCAACCAGTTGACATCCACCTCCACAACCTGCTCAGGGGCTACCAGCATTTCATTTGGAGTCCCAAAAACGGACTGGATTGTTGCAGAAATGATTGACAACTGGGATGAGATTTTCCCTGTTAAAAGAACGAATTATGGCGCTTGTTTCGACTAAGGGTGCAAAACAGGAAATTACGATGTGCCTCCAAGCTTAGAACTGTATATATATATATCAAGCGTTAAAGTTGTAAACGCAAGATATTTTCCGTTTCGTACACGGTCAATACCAATTTTTTACTGTTATCACTTTGTTTTTCTAGGATAAAAATAAATACCTAATCACTGATATACTTTTAAATACAAAGCACTGAAAAGCTCACAAACTCGGCACTTTTCTGTTCGTTGAGAAGTTTTAAAGGCCACTTCCCCTCTAAAATGGGAATATTCTTAATCTTCAGAAAAGAGATTCACTTTCCTTCCGTATCTTTCGCGTCGTTTTATCATTACAGTGATTCTAATTTGGGTTCTAAACCATTTTTCTACCCCAAGGGGCATTTCTCTGACCAAATCGATCACCATTTTCGTTTGACAAAAACTGAAGACGGTGGTCGGATTTTATCGCACTAAGACGGGTATAACGTTCTTTTTGCTTCATTAAGGTGCATTTGCAAGGTACATTTGTCCAATAAATTCATCTCTAAAATTGAAAATAAATCCGCTCGGACACCATGTCAAACCGCTTGCGAGAATTTTCTGGACAAGGGCTGCTTTATAAAGCTTTGCAATGTGAAACTGTAAGATACCTGATGTCTTGGAGTCTGTAGATTTGACTGAGTCCAATACGAGTTTGGTGAACTTTTCCAAAGAACTGGTGAGTTTTTCCATTCCACAGACGGTCCTTTCGTCATCAGACGAGCTCACTTTTGGAAAAGTATAAGTGAGAGTTAAAACGACGAACAAACTCAAACTTTACCATTTACGGCCACTCTAAAACTAACCCTACAATCAAACTTACTTTTCGCGAAATAAATCATTCGCTGATCAGGAGAAGGGGTACAAAGAAAAGATGGCCGATAGACGAGCGCGCAAAGAACAGAAACGATGCACAACAACACAGCTGTGATATCCTCTATATACCTTCAATGTGATCGGTGGTGATCCTCTCGCAGGCCGACTGGTAGGTGGAAAGCATATTCTTGGGAATTTTACCAGCCCTACGAATCAAAGACAAAGTACTGTGTATTTCCTGGTATATTTTCGAATTCCGCGCGCGAGGGGCGTAAAATATACCCGAAATTACACAGAGGGCGACGATGCTCTGCGCCCCGTTCCTCTCGCAGGCATTGGGATATGTTCTCCCAACCCATCCTTTCTTAGGGGTATCCATAAATTTGTATTCCAGATGGCTGGGACTATGGATGGCACCGCAATGTCAGCTCCTAGCTTCCTAACTTTTAGTTGCGATCGGTGCACGACTTACTTGCTCAGTACATCAATGAGTTGAGATCTAGAATCAGGTTCATCAGGAATCTAACAGATTACAGTGAACACATCATTAGCATCAAAGACAATACACGTGGCACAGATATCACTAAGGAAATAACATCTTAAGGAAGATGGTTCACAGCATTCCCGGCAAAACATGCGTTGCTTCGAGGAATCTCCTCCTTTTTATTGCATCGCCACTGCGGCTTTAGTAGTCTCTCCCTTCTTTTTCACGAAAGAAACACTCAAAAAAGAAACCTATTGAATCTGGATGCTGTTTTACAAACGTTTCCTACAGGAAATCCAACGAGTCTTTCGTTCACTCTTTCCTTCAACTGTCAATTTTTCCGTACGTTTCTCCGCTTCACAACGACGGTACCTGGTGAAAGCACT
>BLFK01000980.1:1425837-1470445 GCA_014634185.1 Astreopora myriophthalma | reverse complement strand
CGATCTAGTAAAACAATTACTGGTCAGCGGACAGCTTCCAAATAAATCACGTCACCTAGATGAGTTCACGCATGAGCCCACAATATGGTCATGTGATACTGGTCAGTGGCTATCCCGTTTTGGCAGCTGTCAATTGACCATGCGAATGTCCAATATAAAAGATGTGGATTTGCCAAGACACGCCTGAGATACCCCTCCCTTCCTTTTGATAGTCTCCCCTACCCTACCCGTACAATCTGTAGACGCGTACGTACGTACGTACGCTCGGTCAGTCACGTGACAACCAAACGAAAAGAGGTTGACCATATTCCATGAGTATGGGGCTCTGTCCCACGCGTGCTTCGCGCGCGTGGGAGCCCCGCTATCAACACAAAACTGGGCCACTCAATATGTGGTGGTAGTAGGTTTGATAAAGAGAGTTGAAGGTACCAAGTGGCCTATGGATAGCCTGCGTAGTAGGTGGTTTGGTGTGTTTTTCAAATTTCAATAAAATGGCAGCCCAAAAGCTGGACGAAGCCTCCCCCGCCTTCTCTTTTGACCTTGTTCCAGCTTTTGTGCGGCCATTTTATCAAAATGTTCTGAAAAACACACCAAACCACCTGCTATGCAGGTTAGCTATGGAAGGAGCGAGCAGCAAATATTCTATTGTAAGCAAAGGTATTGCTGGCTATCATGAAATTTCGACAGGGCTGCTGAGAAGAGATGCTACTTACTGGTATTTGTGCGAGGGCCTCTTGGCAAACAAATCACACTTCACAGTTTTTGTCAGCTGAGGGAAATGAAATTCTCCTCACTGGAACCTTGGGGCTTGGGATGATACTTTCATGGGTTGCATGTTAAGTAAGTCTACTAAAGTCAAGGTTGAGGAAGAATCGTTGAGTCATGAAGCTATTATGGTAGTGGATAAGCCAAAATGCACATTTTTAACCAAGTCCTTCAAAATCAATTTTTAAAAAAAAACTGAGTCTCTGACAATATGGTCCCAATATGGTCCCATTATGGTCAGTAGATTACCATGCTGCATTAAGAGCTTGTATGCTTCATCCTCCAAACTCTGCAAACTGATGGAGATAAAGTGCTTGAAACATTTCAAACGTTGTTGAGGAAGTTTTTGTTCCTTGCTGGTTATGAAGAGAAGAATATTTTCTTTCATTCATCATTATGAATTCACTGTTATTCATTCACCATTATGAAGAGAAGAATAATTTCTTTCATTCACCATTCCTTTCACGGGAAAACACACATGAGCCCAACAAATTGACCTGCTCTCAACTGTGTGGCTTCATAGCTCAGTTGGTAAGAGCACTGCACCGGCATTGCAGAGGTCGTGGGTTCGAATCCCGTTGGAGTCACTTGAATTTTTCAAGTGCACATAAAGAGACAATTGCTGAAATTGTCCAGAAAGTGTGAGGATCATTTCTTCAGTTCATGTCTAAACTGCACTTCATAATCATTTCTTTCAGAAGAATAATGGTTGACTTTAAGGTTTCCTTTGTTTTGCACTGTGTGATTTGGGTATTTTTATTTCGCCTTGTAGGTCCCTTACCACTTATAAAACAGGTAAAAGAACAAAAAGAAGAAATGGTAAAAACGATTGAAAGTGTGGGAATTAAGCAAGAGATCAGTAAAGAGTCAGCCCAGGAAACTAGTCCAAAGAAAGAAACTGTTAGACGAACAGCAGATGGAAAGCAGGAAGTCTTCAAAATTGTTTCTGCTTTAGTTGTCTTTACGCTCATAACAATGCTACTCTTATCCCATATTCAGGTTGTAGGAGACCCTATTTTAGTAGTTTAGTTTTTATGTTGAAGTTATTTTAACTATTTAAGTGAGCTTTCAGTAAGAGAACTTCTGAAATTTCCTTACTTTTACATTATACGGTTTCTGGTATGGCTATTTTCGCAGCCATTGTAAAATGGAGACTGCAGACCATTGCCTTGACTTTGTAATTGAGCAGATGACATCAGCAGTCCCGTTTCGAGAACAAGCAAACAAAAGTCTACAGTCATTGTGCATTCTCTGTTTTACAATGACTTCTTTTATAGTTAAAACCTGAATAATTGTAAATAAAAGTAGCAAACTGTACTGTTAATAATGAAATGTTTTATTCCTGTTCAACAAACATTGAACCAGTGTCAGTATTGCACCAAATTCAAAATTGAACTTCAACATTAATTCACTGTTACATACTCGTATGGCAAACATTTGTTCTGTCAGTCATCATTCAATTTTGTAAATATTGCATGTGCAACTTTACCTCCTCAAAAATTGGGTTAAGATTGTCTTACTTTTTAATTGTCTGTTTGTGCATTAATCTTATTTTTTAACATTTTAAGGACACAGTTTGATGTTTTGTACTTGTTTCAGACAGAAAAAGAGTAGGGTAGTGCAGTTATTTTGAACCAAATTTGTACTAGCTACATACTAGTTAAGCAATGCTTTCGAGTGGTATACCGTCAAATATCCCATGAGTGACTTGATTTTTCTTAGTATACACATGAGCCTTTAGGCGAGTGTGTATACGAAGAAAAATCAAGTCACGAGTGGGATATTCACGGTATACTACGAGAAAGCTTTGCATAACTAATTTATCCCATGCCACTCATTGAATTAGCACAAAACGTCACTCTTCACTGCTTCAACAGCAAATAAATTAAGTTAAAAAATATTCAACAGAATGGCAACGTTTCTTTAAAGTACATAATTTTGATTTTAAAAAATGAAAATATATAAATAGGTACTGCTGATTAAATGTATAAAAGCCTTTGTAGGCTGCGAGGAACGCCGGGATTTTTTCGTGGAATACTACCCGTTGCATACCGCAGAATATGCAACGGGTTTCTAGCTTTCTGATTGGCTGTATTCTCTATGACATGGGATAAAGGGTGATAGCAGCACAGTTCTTCAGAGTGTTTTGAGATCAATTATTCTGGTACTTTTTGGTGATAACTATACAATCAACATAAATGACAACCTTTGGAAGAGCAAGGCAATATACCCCATGTCAGGAGCCCATAGTTTGGAGCGTACAACTCCCATACTGGGACTCTGTCATGGCATGGTTGTTATTTTAAAGCACCTTTATTTCATTACAAGGGAACGTTTCCTCACTAGATCCATTTGAGCAATCCTAAAAGCTAACTACTGTAAATGCTTCTTTTTCTCCATGAGACATGTATGTTAAGATTTTGTAAGTGCAGCAAATTTGTGTTACTGCAACAAACTGCGGTTTGGTTTCCGTCAATCAAACGAGTGAGCAGCTCTTGGTACTTTCACGGAGGCTTTGCCAGATCTTTTGAATTGATAGGGTCTAGTTAGGCTTCAACACCAAATTTTCGGCTTTAGAAAAAACTTAGAAACATCCGTGCACTTGTCTTGGAAGGTTTTATTGACGGAAGCCAAAACACAGTTTGGCATTCAGAAATGTAAAGTGCGAGTTTGCAGAATTATGGAAATCGCAGTAAATAAAGCAAGATGCTTATCGCAAAATTCGCGTTAATTTAATGCATGTAAACCTAACTTTTGAAAAATTCGCGTTAATTTAGTGTAACGTTAATTTTCTTCGCGTTGTCAACGTGCATTGTTAATTTCCTATATTAAGGTATATTTTCGAATGACTCCTCCCTCCCTCCCCCCTCATTTCTTCCCTCCTTTCTTCTCACACCCCCTCCCCTCACTCACCCCTCCGAATAAACCAAAATGTGAGACGGTTTGATGCTACTCTGCTTAGACTGTCCACTTGGTTGCTGCGAACCTTAACTTACGTATGAAAAGGCATGTCCAAGGACATTTAGGACGTCGGGGAACGAGTAAGCGACGGCTAAACCGGCCGGCAACATGTTGCGTAATCAGGTCGTCCGAGGCGTGCCGCCTCGCACGTGCCAAGGAAGTCAAACATGATAAGGAAAATCCGTACCTACAGCACAATTTGACGCAAAATATGTTTTTTGTTGCGTCTAAAACCGCGAGCGCATGATTAACGGGCTAGCTTTTTCGTGACTTTATTGCATTCGTTTTAGCTAAATACACTAATATCACATCAACCATTGTTGGTGTACTTTGAAGTGGAAACAAACAGTACAATCATTGTACTGATACTTGTGATCGACTAATAGAGGCAAAGTCCAAAACCGCCAATGTGCAATGATCCGTATAAACCTTTGAGTGAGCACATTCCTCTGTCTATTTTCATCTTAGCTCAGTGGAGCTCTAAAATGAAAATAGACAGAACGGAAAGTCGTTTTCAATACCTATCCCGCAGTTGCACGGGTCCTGGGAAGTATTCCGAGGGACCACGTCAATTTTTTTTGTTTTACGGGTCACGAGCAGATCACATGCAGTTTTTTGAAAAACCAACCAGCATCAGTTGCGTCCTATCCCATATATGGCAAGGGAAGGTGAATTTGATTGGTAACGTCATTTCTTTGACAGAATGTCAACAAAAACACTGAGTTTTCCCAAAAGATAATTTTTCCCAGCCAAGCTTTGTGTTTTGCCAATTGCACCAGGGCTGTTTCATCTTCTCAAGCAACCGAAAAACCTTCGCAGAAGCCGGCTGACTTCAATTAACGCTTCTGTTCTGTGTAACAAGCTTGTCTATTTCGCTCAGCTTTGCAAATAATCAACAGATCACCCGGTGACTTTGGCCCACATAGATTTACATTTTCCTTGCTGCAAACTAGCCAAGAATAACGAATTTTGGCGGGCTCAACTTCACTTCAAGTTAAATAGAAAGGGTAAGGCTGTGATTAATTTTCACAAGCACCTTTGAAGCGATGTTTCTGTTCCGAGAGGTTTTACCATTCAATCTATTCTCTAGCTAGTCAACTGCTTGGTTCTTACGTAAGAGATTTTCTCTGTTATTCCTCCCACAGCTACGATACTGTTTTGCGGATTGAATTCATAGTTAACTAAAACATTTCTCAAAATGTGGACGGCGATTTCAAGCTACATTTGGGGCGAAAGCGATGAGCAAATTGTCCCAGGTTATTCCGTAGACGTCGACACCCAAAGCGACGACGATTGGATTTTAGTGGACCTCCGCAAGAGCAAATTACCCGGTAAGGTTCTGTTATTGTTGGTTAGAACATTCATTCAAGACCCAAGCCTTATCCTTCTGGGAAAAAGAGAAAGAAAAAATTGTAAATTTATTTTATTACTGATTGCATCAAACCAAAAAAATATAGCAAATTTTTTATCTGGAAAAGCGAGACGCGTCGATTTCGTCATCAACTATGCAATCCGGCTGGGCTGCACTGCCGTTGCATCATGTTTTATTATTCGCGCTATTATTTTTTTGCCCTGATCGGCTGATATTTATATTTTTCAGCGGATACGGAAAGGGAAGTTTCGAAGTTAAAAGCTCAGGTCCAATTGGAAGAGAGTTGGTATGTAACCCCACCGCCTTGCTTTGAAGCAAGCGGGCTTTCCCCCGAAATTCTGGAATCGAGTCCTATGGAAGATCTCTTGATTGAGCACCCAAGTATGTCGGTGTATGGACCAGGTGTTCGGCAGCCATCTCCAACTGTCTCTTCGGCCTCCAGAAGCTCTAGTGCTCCGAGAAGCGAAGAAGCAAACGAAGTTGAAAGGCGGGAGCCAAGGAGGACTGTAAAATTTCAGGCGCAGCTCGACTCGATTCAAAAGAGACGGCAAACCGAACCACCACTACAGGGGAGCATAAGGCTTAACAGGAAGAACTTGAAAAAGCAAAACAAGGTTCACTTTCAAAATGACTGTAAAAGCAAGCGAAGCAAAAAAAGCAATAGAATGCTAGGAAAACATGTTGGTTTGCACGGTAAAAGAGGTTGTTGACGTTCGCTGTAAATATATTAAAATTCAAGGCCAGGGAGACGCGAAAGGATTAGCATATGGGGCTAAAGTCCGACATTGTAAATATTACGAGTTCTTTATTTATATTCTGACAGAGGTTCTAGTTAGATCTCTGGGTGCTTTTTGTCGTTTCTTTAGTCATATCTTCTCGTAGTAATATGGAGAATTTGACCCTTGAAGCAAAAAGGGTGTGAAATATTGGGAAGTTAAGTGAGCGAAGAGAAATAATTCTGCCTGTTATAAAATGTATCTTTATATATGCATAGAATTCGATTGCGTGAAGTCTATTGCCGAATGTCGATTTTATTTTTTAGTATGGAAGAAAAGTAAAAAAAAAAAGAATAAAATGATTTTTTAAAAGCGAAACTAAGAAATTCAATTTCACAGGACAAGGGAATAAGCACAAGTTCTGATACAGTGGTAAGCTTGATATTTGAATAGAGGAATATTCAAGGAGTACAACACTGCTATTAAACTAATACACATTTCAAGAAATATGACAAATAAAAATAATTTCATAGTTTGGAAAAGTCGCGGAATATGACTACAAAACAAAGCAGAAATGATTACTAAAGTTGAAAATAGCCTCACATTTATTTGGCTTAAATTATTGTTGAAATTAGGTGGATTATTGGATGGCTTTAACTGTGGAACCAAAATATTCAAAATCAGTCAAATGCTCACAAAAACCTGGAAACCATTATTTCCAATTCAACAAGGTAGTGGAGGAAATTAACTTTTTTCCTCTCCCTAAATGAACAGGAGGAGACACCTCTCGTTATAATGAAGTAGCAGTAAAGAAGGTTCAATTTAGCATATGAATAACAGGTAAACAAACATAATTTTGATTGAAACATTTGCAGCTGCACAGCAGCAATAACCACACTCAGCTGGTAAATAATGTCTGTATACCTACATTCCTTTTCTACCTACACTACGTTTATATAAATCACAGATATCACAATAATTTAGTTAGTCCTAAATGTTGTTCTTGGCCCTTGGGAGCATCACATAAATTATAACCTGATTTAGGGGCAGAACCAAAAATAATAACATACGAATGTAACACAGTACTCAAAAACATTTTCAATACGATCCACTTGGATTAAAATATTCTTTAAAAATATTGTAGGCTTCAACATATGAATGTATGTAGTTAGAAGATATTATAATCCTGTTGGCCCAAAACAGAGACATGAATATTAATTATACGAATATCCTCACAGCAAGCATAATAAGAAATGCTCGAGGGTTAATTAAACTGTCTATGTCCAATTGGATTTGACAGAAAAAAAAACAAACAAACAATAGTAACCATGGTATTAACATGGTATTAACAGCTTAAGAATGGTTTTAAAAAAAGAGGAAATAAAATGATTTCACTACTTTTAATTGCATTATCTGTGATCAGATTTAAGTGATGCCATTATACAAATCTTGGCACTGCCAATGACCAAATTAAATAAACTGCAGGAAAATGTGACCCATCAGTACTCAATCAGTGGTTAACAACCTCAAAATATTTTCAAGTACAGAAGTGTTAGTAAGAATTAATCCTTAATCATTAAAAACTTAATGTGATAAATGTAGAGCAATTCCAGCATTTTAGTCATGGCAGGCTTATGGGCCTGCCCAAGAAATGTTAGCCATGATTACAAATTCTCATTCTGGTTGAGTTACATACATATGGGTTTTTATTCTGCACTATTTATACCTGCAAAGTTAAATTATTTTGGGCTATCAATACCTGCACTCTTTCTTTTGCTGTTAACCTCTTTATAAATAATAAATTAATAGCACTCTGGCTATGGGCATAACTGACCTATTTTCAGGTATATTTTGTTCAAACTGAAAAAATCCAAGTTAAAGGAAGTCTTTGATGTTGCAAGTGACTCTTCCCAGTCCTGCTCCTTGATTAACCTCAGTTACACAGTGAGCTGTGATAGTTTATTGAAAAACGCAAGCACCATTTTTTTTGTGAAATTTGGTTGCAGTATCTTTGTAAATCATTATAGGTGCGTCATGCCCCAAGCCCCTTGAATATTAGTGCCATTGCTATCTCCTCATTCTTTCAATTTTGGACATAAAGCTGTGCACTCTGTCAAAACTAACAGGATTTGACCAATGTCCTTCCTCCTTGAAGTGCGACCCAATTATCATTCCATGGGCGCCAAGATATTGTTCCACGTTACCATCATCTACTCCTGAACCAATCACAACAGGAATATTGACGGACTCTTTCACACACTGCATTTCTTTCAAGCTTGTAGGTTCTCCTGTTGTTTTTCCTGTCAAGACTATCCCCTCAGAAAGGAAAAAATCAGCAGCTTGAGCCATCTCAAGGATATTGACATCTGATGTCAGAAAGTGTGAGCTGAAAACAAAAGTTTCTAAACTGTAATCAGATGGAACGAGTCAAATAAAGACAGAGGGTGGCACTTCCCCTCCACCTTTAATGATGGTTGTTTTACACCCACCCTCCTAGCCACGTTCTCTACTCTCTGCCATCCACTTCTTCTGCTTATCCACAATGGCAGCAGTATAGTAATAAATACGTGTTATTGATGGCCAATTTCCTGCCATCTTGACTGAACAAGCTTGGTCAATAAAGAATTCGCTTCACCTTGCCCACTTGCAAGACTTCCATATAATAAATTACTATTCCTTGCTCACTGTTTTAGGGATGCAGGGATGGTGCCGTGGTGAGAGCACTCGCCTCCCACCAATGTGGCCCGAGTTCAATTCCCAGACTCGGCGTCATATGTGGGCTGAGTTTGTTGGTTCTCTACTCTGCATCGAGAGGTTTCTCCGGGTACTCCGGTTTCCCCTCTCTTCAAAAACAACATTTGACTTGATTTGAGTTAATTGTTAATTTCAGTTTACAGTGTCCCCAATTAGTGTTGCAGCGCTAGGATGATTAGACACTTAAATAAAGTTCCTTTCCCTTTCCCTTTACCACAAATACACCAACACTGCAGTTTTTTAAGATAAGGATGGGAGGCCCCATGCACGGCCCATTGGTTAGGGCACCAGACTTTAAATCCAGAGGTCTCAGGTTCCTCAAGCCTTGATCTGACAACTGGCTGTACTCCTCAGCTGCACTTTTAAGAAGCCAGCTGCAGATATGTCTCCTGCCAATTGGGATTCTTAACTCGGTTTTTTATTTTCATTTGTATCATTTGTTTCATTGGCCCTGGAAAGCTCCTAATGGGCAGTGGCCAATTAAGTATTCACCTATTTATAACTAGGTGGTTTCTATAATGATGGTTGGTTAGAGTATTGTCATGCCCCAGTACCAAAGTTATGATTTTTTGATGGTGCAGAATACTACACCAGGAATTACGTTTCTACTATTTGAGAACAATGTATGGATTCTTATTTGTGTTATTCTTATTTTCACATGAGAGGGTTAAGCAGAATGCTTACCTGTGCTTTTTCTTAATGTCAGTGAACACCATAACATTGTCTGCACCAATCTGTTTCCTGTATCTCAGAATTTCACCAGCATCAGAATTCATTGCTCCTTCATCCGCAATGTGAGAGAATACAAACCCTTCTGCTCGGATAAAATCCAGGCCAGCTGCTTTGGCCACGGCAAGAGCTTCCTTATTGGCTCCAGCCAAGATTTGAACACCGCATGGTAGGCTTTTTGCCACTTGCTTGACCTCATTGCATATGACACTCATTGACGCCACTATTTCAGGTCCAACTTGTCGGTTGAGATAAGGAATGTCGTGCATGTTCTCTACCATTATAGCATCCTGATAGATAAATGAAAGAACTTTTCTCAATGGATAGAGTGAGATTGTTATGGTGTCATATATTATTCCGATGACACTTCTTGAATTATGATAACTATAATGAAATTAGTGTTACAGGTACAAGTCCTTATGTTGAACCTTTTCTCTGTTTTACCAGCAATTTATTTATATTTTTTAATGTTGGAAATGTGGATGGCTGTACTATGGTGGCCCAAAAGGGCCAACACAAACAAAGAAAACCCAAAGAAAAAACCAAAACATCAACAAAGTAAAAAGCATAATGCAAACAAAAAAAGCACAATGCAAACAAAAAAAAAACAGAATGCAAACAAAAAAGCATGAAAAAAAGCATAACACAAACAAAAAAGCTTATACCTGGGATACGAAAACAACAAGGTGCTGAAGTGGAGTAGTGGGCACTAATGAAAATGGCCGAATTGTGTAGGACAGAAAGTGGTATTCTCTCACTATTTCCATCTCGGATACAGCACAAGATGTATTTTCAGAGGAGACTAAATTAGTTATGCAAAATTACATTCCGGCTGCACTGTTTCTCACTGCATGGCGCTGCATGTCACAAACTTGTCACAAGTTTGGTGCACTTCTGCCTCAACGCAAAGCCTCAACACATTATTTCTTTGAGTCATGGAGTATCAAGTGAAAGTGAAATACACTGTAAAGCAAGGAGATGGTCAAATGTAGAATACAAGTTTAATTCCACACAAGAGTTTTTGGTTTTGTCGTACAATTTGTAGTAATTACCATTAAATTGCATTGAATGTATTTGAAGTGTAAAGACAAAGAAAAACAGCTCGGCAGTTCTTACCACTCCACCATTTTTATAATGAGTTGCATCCCTGCGTGCCATGTCAATGATTTCTGTCATGGGGAGGTGATTTTTTGGAGTGCCTATGATGAAAAAGGATTTCCGAGTAAAAACACAAAGTGCTCAGGGCAAACATTGTACGGTAGGTACAGTAGGTTTTGCCTATTTATTTATTTTTTGCTTTTTTGTTTCTTGTTTTTGTTGTTGTTGTTGTTTTTTTTTTGGACTTGTTATTTTTTGTGTGCAAAAATTATAGTCAATTTCAGCCCCACTAGACACTTAAATTGTGAAGTAAACTGTCCCAAGCTGTATGTAAAATAAAATTACAAATGTTGCAACATAGGAAAGTACTGACATTATCGACAAACCCCACCTGTTCATTTCGTCTTTCTGAGTGGAATTAAGACTGCAGTAATGGTATTTTGGAATTAATACTTACCAAGTATGAGAAGTGCCAGAAATACAACTCAACATAACAAGATTTCATCTAGATCAATATTATTAACTCATCTGAACCTATTTCAAATTTCGTTATGCCTGGGCTTCCTGTGGTCACTTAGCTTTCACCAGCTGTCATGCCACTTGTCCTCGTGGTTTTGAAGTGTTTCAAAAGCACTATTTTGAGAGTGTTCCCCACGTGGAAAATGTTTCACCTATGAGCTCTCAAAAGGTCACTTATAAAATGGTAAATACTTAGCTTATCTAAACCGGAAAAATCAAATCTATCGAAATCACTGAAAATAAAATGCTGAAAATGCGGGGGTGAGCGATCAGTCTTTGAATTAATACTTTGCCTTTTAAAACAGGAAACTCTTTGCAAGCAAAATAGAATCCCCAAAACTCGCCATTACCTGGTAGAGCTTCCACGTGAATCATTCCGATAACAACGGATGACTTCCGACCAAACATTTCATAAAATTTCGAGAGGGCATTGGAAGTCATAATTCTTCTTTGGTCGTTTAACCTCGATGTCCCTCGAAGCGCATCGAAATTAAAATAATCTGTTTAATAGTTTAGGAAAGCCACTTTCTGAATGCACGAGAGGGAATTTAACGTTGCCAAATTTCTGGCTGAACTTGAAAGACTAAGTATTCAACTGCAAAACTCCTGTTGTTTTTGTTCCTCGAGCCGCCGAAGTGAATTGGTTGAGTCAGCGGTAACAATTTCACAGCAAAAGTTATTATGTACGAGTACACTTCATGTCTGGCAAACACAACAGTAGCCGAGAAACAGCTTAGGAAAGACATCGGCAGTGAGGGTGAAGTTATTTGTATCAAAGACAGAACTGGAACTAATGATAATGTTAATATGTTCAAACTTTATTAGGTTCTCTCATACAAATGTGAATGGTACCATAAAAATGTACAAAATTCATTGCTCCTTTAAAGTTTTTCCAAGAAAACTTTTTTGGTGAAAATTTCAAAAGCCTACCTACATATTTACTCACTTTAAGCCTTGATCTTCACTGGCCCTATACACAAACTAATAATATTAATAGTTAAGTGTCCAAGTGTACAGTTATATTATGGGGCAGTCTTTACCCCTACGAAAACCCTCTAATGTGGGGAATGTTTAAGTGGCACATTTTTGATGCAAAACACAATCTACAATGTCAAAACATTTCATCATATGTATATGTACCTGATTAAAAAACGAAAAGGACCTGAACACTGCAAAAGGGTGCATGGTAAAACCAGATTAAATTTAGCATTATCTAGTTGTCGTGACAATGCCACTCCAAAGAGCCACCAAAGATCAAGTGAACTACCATTCATCAAAGACCACTGAAAGCTGTTTCTAGACTAAACGTCTTGTATTAGCATCATTTAAATTTTCAGCAACGTGTCAAAATCTGACTGAGGAAACAAGACTTTAAGAGTGCTGGAGAAGATACGGAACATATATTCGAAATTTGCAGAAACGAGATGTTTTGAAGTGAGAATGATTATTGTCGTGAAAGTAAGGAAGCCTGAAAAAAAAACCAGGACTTTGAACAGGACTCAAAAGCCATAGCCTGCGTAGCTGGCAGTTTTGTCCGAGCAAACGAACAAGCAAGCAGCAAGGGGTATTCAACAAAAGGAAATGTTGCATGGATGTTGAAGCAAAGTTTAAATCATTTTAAACTTTTTCAACATCGTTTTGATTTTGTTTTCAATGTTCCAACATTGTAAAAAAAAAAAAAAAAATGGTGGCAAACGGTTTCAACATAACCGTTCAACAAAATTGAATGGTTGTTGAAAGAAACTGTTTGCACCGGCCTTTATACCCCATTTACTTCTTACCAGATATAACACAAACTTACAACTGACCAGCTCCCAGTGGGCTTAATAGCTAAGTTGCTGGAGCAGTGTGCAGCACAATCACATGGTCATGACTTCCACTCCCATTCAACCCTGGATTTTTTCAGGCTTCCTTGTGATGGCTTATGTTGCTACTTTAACAGTGATGATCCATCTTACTTCAAGACTTTCAGAAGTTAAGAAAAATACCACCTTCAGTGCAACTTTCTTTTTTGAATGTCACTGACAATTAAACTATTAGCATTGACTAAATAAACACTAAATTTCTTGGAGTGAACTATTACCATGTTTTTGGCTAAAAGAAAATGTTGACTGTTGAATTATAGTATAACTCTTTCAAATGCTTCATAATTGGTAAAAATAGGTAAAAAAATTACTACTTTGAAAAATATAAAAGGAATGATAATGCTTTAAAAATAAACTTTTTGTCACCAAGTGTTAAAATAAAGTATTAAAAAAACTATTTAATCCTGAATTCTGAGAAAACAGACTTTTTTCCCTGAATCCTAGAAATAAAAAAAACTTCAAGTAACATCAGGGTACCAATTTCTGCACCAAGCTTCTGTTTGGATCTGAAGGCTGTTATTTGTACTTCCTTGTCTTTGTTGAATGACGATTTGATTTTCATGATTTTCTAAGATGAACATGGAAAAAAATTCTCTTCATACTGGTTTTTCTTCCATGTATTTTAACCCTTTGAGAAAGGGAAATTTTACTTCCGGTGGGGTCTAAAACAGTAACAGTAAGAACACTGGGAATAGAGGGGTAATGTGACGTTAACACAAGACGAAGTCTTAGCTGGTTTGTGGCTTCTCTTGCATTGGCATCACAGCCCTGCTATCCCCGGTCTTCTTACTGGCATGGTTAGGTACCACACTGGAAGTTAAATAACATGTTATTAAGAGGCTAAAATCCTGGAAAGAAAAACTCATGTTGAGCAAATTTCTTTACAACTTGGAAAACCATGAAGATATTGGATTGAGCCAATAAATGAAAATCTGTCATACACTTTAATATTCAGCTCTACTCCCCCTTTCGTCAGCTTATGAGGTGCGCAGGGCAGGTGTTTTTTGTTTTAATCATCATAATAGGGTCATCTGTACAAGGTGAGGTCCTCACTCAAGAAAAGGGAACTTGATGGAAAACAATTAAGTCAAATTACCGCATTCAAGAATCCAACTTCTCAGCTTTCAGAAACTCGGTGCAATGTCTGTTTTCTCAAACAAAGACAACTAAAAAACTAGTTTCAATCTATCACAATAGGAGAACTTGGAATTGGTTTTTTTGTGCTACTTGGTGGTGTTGGAGGACCAAGTGTTTCCACAACTGGAGACCTAGACCTGTTTTCTGTTGATGCTGATCTGGAGCTGTTTTGAAGAGACTGGGCTTTATCCTGTAAAGATCACATACTTACATATTAAAAGATGAAAATAATACACAGGGTTCGTACATTTCTGGTCCATCAAAATTCCAGGACTTTCCAGAACCATATTTACAAAAATCCAGGACAAGGAATAGCCAGGAAATTAACGCCGGGTACAATTTTGCAGTATTTTTCACATTCATTTGTTGCCCGCCAAAAAAATAAAAACTTGAAAATGTGAGCGCAGAAAATTTAAAATTATTCACTGTCCTAGGAAAAGTCTAATTTTCCATGGCTTTCAAGGACCAACATATATTTTCCAGGTTTTCAAGGACCTGTCAGAACCCTGAATACATATTAAAAATAATTACAAAAGATTCCATTAATTCAAGTTTGTAACAGTAAATCTTACAACAATTATTGAGTATCTACCACAGGCTATCAAACACAAAAATAACATTAATGATGGGCTCAGTCAAAAATTGCACCATGTGGAAATCCAGCTTGGAGATTAAAATATTAGTTCATATTACTGTGTACAGATAAGAAACAGTGTAGCAAATGTTTGTGTGACTTCCACCCTGCTGCATGTTAAGGCAATTTAAACCAGAACAACTTAGTGCCATTTTTCAGCCAAGCCCTTGATTTATTTTCATTGCTCACCAATAATCCCAATTCAACTGTGTGTGTTTGGATATTGTGTACATCTTCACGAGCAACATGTTCAAAGCTTTTAAGTGTAGCAACTCCCTTCTCCAAGGTAACATCAGCAAAACATTTCATCCACTGAATACAAGGATACAGCTCCTCCCAAGAATGACCTGCAATCAAACAAAAACATTACTGTCATTCTGGTGGAAAAACGTCTCAAAAAACATGTTTTCTACCACCGAAGTGCCTTTAAAATATTGATATTGCAAAATAGAAAGTCCACATCACATAATTTAGTAGAAATGCACTCACATACTGTCACAAATTCTCTGATCTAATTGGTTCGCTACTCGCTATCTGTTAAGTGATAGATAGTAGCAAAAAAAAACCCGTGTTTTGAGCAAAAACAAAATAGCGGCTTCCTCAAATCTTAAAATCAATAAAAATTATAGGTGAGTGGATTTCTACTAAAACAATTATTAGACTACGAGTTTTCGAGTTTTCTATGAGTCAAAATAGTCAACTCAGCACTCACTGACTACCTATCGACTCACAGAAAATTCAAGCTTGTATTGTAATTGTTAAATATTCTAATTGCTATTCATGGAGAAACAGGGCACTGGAGGAAAAGGAAAAATATAACTGCAAAAAGCAGTACCATTGATTAAGTAGTGAACAATGTCAAAGACTATACATGTAGGATTTGCTCACCAGTTATTTGCTCAATTTCAACCGGCAGCATGTGGTAGAGAGCTGATGCTGCAAGAATACTATAGGAAAAGTGCAGTGAACCTGTGTCCAGTACACAAAGATCTAATAGCTGGAAAGAAGGAAAAAAAACACATTGATGACAATATTCTAATGACATTCAGCACTACCACCAATATATGAAGTGGACAGGGAAAAGATAAATGACAAAGCTTGCAGGGTTTTTTTTTTCTAGTTGCACCAATGCTTTAGTTCTTTCTTAGAAGTACCCTTGCTTCTCTTAACTTTTATGATACCAAATCCCAACCTCTCACTCATTACTTTCATTATTGAGATATAAACCAATAGCACTGAAGAGAGTTAAGCAAATAAGTGAAATTCATGATGATTTTACTTTTGTGTTGCATGTACAGGAGAACTTCAAACACCTCTGGGTCTTCCAGTCTTTAACAAAAATATGTAAAACAATTTATGCAAATTTAGGGTTCCTACTTTCCCTGTAATGTAAAAGTGAAGCATTTGGTTTTTCATCTTAACTGCACACTGACAAACAAAGCACATAATTTAATTAGCCGACAGCTCATAACAAAAGAGACAAAAAATACCTACCTGTGATACCTTAACGAACTCTTGTTGTGGATAGTTGGGCAGGTGAAAGGTTGAATTTCTGCTCTTGTTGCTTGCCAAGAAGGACAATTGTAAATAAATATTTAGCCATGAGTTTATTGTGATTGGTGTCAAATTCCAATTTAAAGCCTGTGAAAAGAGACAAAAGAACATTCGTGTGTATTGCAGCACAGCACATAGATGAACAGTACATTGTACATCATTGTTTAGTAAACTCACCTTTAACATAAGAAGTTCCTCATCAAGGATTTCACTTTCTGTACAAGCTCCATCTGTGACATATGCAAACTCACCAATTTTGGGAGGGTAAATTTCCTGTGAATGATAAATTGCACCATAATCGGTGAAGAACAGAGGAAAGGCTACTGTGGGGACCAATATAAACTATTCAGTGTTCCAGTTAAGAGGCAGGTCCCAGGTCAAGAAACCTGACAAAAACCCAACAAATCAGCTGACAGACTTGAGAAAATATGTATATAAAGACCCAACAGTAATAACCCACCCAGATTTCCTGGGCACACCCTGCTTCTAAAAGGTTAATCCAGAATGCTACTACTCAATTGATCTTGATGTACTGGTGGTTTACAGAATTTAAGAAAGTTTTACAACATGGTAAAAGGCAGTTAACGGAGCATGACATGTTTGGCCTTTCTTCTGTCACGTCATATTTTGTAACATCCAGTAACGCAAACAAGACATGGCCAGGCTTTCACAACCTCATGAATGCTCACTCATTATTTGGTCAATACAAAGGGTAAACTGTCTCCCATGTTATTAGAGGGTCGTGAAGGGGGGTACCAAATCCCAGTTCCCAGCCTAAATTTGGCCCAAATCCCAGTTCCCAGGCTAATATCCCAGTTGCCAAATCTAGAGTTTTCGGTGTGTATAATGGCGTTATTTGCGTTGACGTACTTCATTTCTAGTACCATTTTGCAAGAAACCTTTTCCGAAGCCATTTTTATCCAGTCCCTTCACAATATCTTCCCGCCATATGCAAACTTGCAGAACTTGTCCGCTGACCAGGAAAACTGACAGAACGTAACTATGCAACCGTGTAAGCCTGGTAGCTAGACCGCGGGCACGAAGGCGAAAAATACTGATTTCACGGTCTCTACTGAGGAGTGCATGGTCTATTGCTACGAAATTTTATTCTTCTATTTCAAATATTGGAGCAAAGACCGCTGAAGAAAAGAAATCCCATTCCCATTTTATAATTGTTCATCCCATTCCCAGTGGCTAAATCCCAGTCCCAGTGAGTAAATCCCATTTTCCCAGTCCAAAATAAGGCTAATCCCAGTTCCCATTTTACCCCTTCACAACCCTCTTATTGTACTGTCTGCTGCAGTTATCTCACTCATTCTGTATAAGTCCCTCTATTCATGTCTCAGTGAGCGCAACACTAGTTTTGTTGTATTTGATGGTACCGTTAACCGTTATTGGTGTAGCCCTAGACACCTGTCTATATATAAAAGGCACAGTAAAGTCCAATGTGCCATTCTTCAGCTTGTGTAGCTCACTGTAAGGAGTAACATATCTCCCAACATAATTTGATTCCCACCCTCCCCTCTTTGGAGGTTTTGTTGTTTGAATTCAATAAATTCGGGTTCACCTCTCCGCTTTTGCGCTTGGTTAAGTCTCGCACCGACTTCCTTAAGCCTTTGTTTTTTCATGCTACTTCACAATAGGCTTGTTATCTGCCTCTATTCTTGTCTGATTCAGCACGTTCCGGCGGAGTCCGCTCAGTGTGCTGCCAGGGAGATAAGGAGGCTTGAACTAGTTTTTTACCGCCTACACTCTTTCCTTTTTAGCATGATGCTGGCCGGAGGTTTAGCTCATAGTGCTGTGGAGAGCTAGGCTTCAAGATCACCAAAGTGGCGTTTTACAGGCCTACAACTTGTCCGATCCAGTGCAGGTATTAGGAGCGCTGGGTTTTAGGCTTTCAATCACACTATGGAAGTTGTCTGTCATGCCAAACGGTGTTCCCCCCATTATGCCAAACGGTGTTCCCCCCATTATGCCAAACGTTGTCTTTGTCATTTGTGTATTGCAGTCTCTTGTTAATCAAAATAGCTAATGGAACCGCGACATTAATGCCTCGAAAAATGAACAAATTAAGCTGATTGTTACTTCAAGTGACTAATTCATATAATTTAAATTCATACAGCAAAATTAAAATCTTGGTTTATTTTTAGTCACAGGTAAACCTTTCAGTTTTCAAAAAACCAGATCATGGGCTACAGCTTCAGTCCACAACTAATTGTAACCATTTCTCTAGAACACAAGAAACACACATAGCACCTGCATATCACCTGACCCTTCCTTACCTCCATTTTAGCGGCAATGAACAACGCTGTTGTTCCTACCAGCTGCAATCTCTGTTTCGCAATGTCATGTTTGAGTGACAGATATCTATCCACAAAGTCTAGCGCTAAATGATAAGTTTCCCTATGAAGTTTGTACACTTCACACACCTGCAAAAGAGTAAACAATGTACAAAATATATGACTAATTCTCAGTATATTTCTGAAGTGTATCCACCCAAGCAGTGCCACACAGGCAACAAACAGTAACTGCTTGAGGACAGCCATGTGCTCAACTAAACTTTTTAATCCCACAATTTCACGTAATTAATGTACATACATTACAATTTTAATGATGAATAACAACATAATGTGCAAAGAACTTAACTGCATATATTTATTACACACATTTTTTCAAGACTGGACACAATAGGTCTTGTATGATCCTTGCATTTAAACAGCTTTTAACTTTGCAACTGCAAACAGGTGTTGCGCATCTACACTCCCTTGTGCTTTACATGCATGCATTTGCATCTTGAGGTCGGGATTTATGGTATCGTACAGCTGTAGCTTCGCTTTGCCAATTTTCTCAAAGTTTGAGTTGCATTAAAAAAAATGAGAGTCTCACATGTTCTGGCACTGACTTAGATAATAATCAGTTCGATCAAACTATGAAGTCAAGACCCGAGAGACGCAGTTGTGATGGTTATTACATATCATTATTCAAGGTGCGACTTACATTTTGATAGCCAATACACATACCTCTGTTAGCCAGTCTAAGAGAATTGCCCGCATTCTTGGTTGAAGAAATGAGTGCTTTCTAAAATATAATGGATCATGGTTGTACTTTCTGTCTTTCTGTAGCATAATGGACCACACCTCTTTGGGATCAGCCCAATCAAGTTCAGGAAGAGGCATAACACTTTTAAGAACAGGGATAAAGCAATTTGTAAAAGTAAAGTTTGCAGATCTTGTTCTTTCTGGAGCTGCATTGCTAGCTGTGTGTTCTTTCAAAGCCTTTAATTGTCGCTGGCTCCTAGTTTCAATCCGTGAAAGTCCACTTATGCTTCCCTCTGTATTGTAGAGTGGTTGCATTGACATTTGGGCTTTCTGAAGGGAAACAACAGTGGTACTTATTTAATTAATACTACAAGAAAGGTTGGCTGCATACAGACAGTGTACATGCACACAAAGCTATAAGTCATTGTGTGTGAGTCTTGGTTTACTCCTCCTTGTCAAGAACTTTGGTTTATTTACAAAATGTTGTCCCACCTTAGATAATCATTTGCTAAAGAAGCAATGTATTAAACACTAAAAAGTGGAACAGAGGCCTATGGCAAAGGACACAACTGTCTTACATCAAAATTGTCAGCTGATATCTTGTTTCTTTCTGTTTTTAAGAAAAACAAGACCAGACAGAAGAGCCTGCATTATTTCATTTGATCCCACAAAAAAAAAACAACAACAACAACAACAACAACGATGAAGGCAGGAAAAAATGCTGTGAGATTTTTGTTTAGTTTCTCAGTCATTTGAGTCACACATGATTCACTTTGGTTGATACCTTTTCCTTCATAGAGTAATTCCATCTACTTGTTATGCCTTTCTACAGATGCTAAATGAAGAAGTAACTATTCATTTGGAGCAGCCCACATCTCGCTCGCCTGTCCTCCCACAATGTTGGTTGACAGGATTCATGAAGGAATTGCAAGAAACAACATTGATAGGGAAGAGGGAGCAGCCCAAAGTACCAAATCTGTGTATTGTGTGCTGTCTCAAGGAATTGTGTCGCAAACTGTAGTTATCTGGGCTGTCACTTAACTGGCTGGTGACAAGCAAAATCAATTCCTATTGCTGTTGTCTTTTTAATTTGGAAGCTCCAAATAGTTACCTTCATCTTGCCTGTACAGGCCATCCAACATGCCCATCATGAGGTTGGTGACTGGTTGCCCAGAACTAACCAGCCAGGACATAAAGCCACCATGCTAATGTAACCCAACTCGTTTAAGACACCCATACACTCATAACTAACAGTAGTGTTTTCCTTGTTCATAGGGTTACTTTGTATCAGGGATCAAACTCTTTTTTCACCAATTAATTTTTAACTGATTTTTAAGAAACAAGTGGTGACTCTTCCAACTATAAAACAAATTCTTGGTATTGAGAAGAATGCACCATTTTTTTGTGTTAATAATATTGAACAAGAAACAAAATGCTCACTGATTTTGATATGTGTGGCATTTCCATTCAGCACATTTTTGAAATTGTATGGTTGGCAATATTAAGAATGCTGTATATCCACTTGTAAGACCTCCACAAAGTTTTATTGATTGTTTTGTATAGAGACGTGGTTTGAATCATGTATGGAAGAAAGAATGTTGATTTTAACCATACTTGCTGTCTATCTCACGTTTTCCAGCTGACGTGTTTATTTTATTGACTTAAGATTTGCATGAATAATAATTTGCAAATTATTCACTGTTATTGTTCACTGACAAAACAAGCATAATGAGACTGCTTGGTACGATTAATTGCTGTGATTACCTTGAGTTTTAATATACTCTTGAAGAATTATATATTATATAGCACATAACTCGAGATTGAATTACTTATCCCACGTAGAGAACCACATAAAAATTACAATGAAGTTGTAAAACTTTACTTCAACTAGAATTGAAAGTTACGAGTATCTCGCTTTTGACAAAGTAATAATGCGTGCAAAAATCCAAGACTCTTGAAGCATTACTAACAAACTGCTCTAAGAGGATTTAAAATTGTATTTTTTTAAGTGTATTTTTAGGAATTAATTTATTGTATGCAAACCAAAAGTGAAATATTCGGAGGTCGTTTTTTTTTTTCCAAGGTCGCACGTCTCAGACAAACTCGTCCTTGTCCTGGCAGAAGTGAGGGACTGTGTTGCGCAGCCTGATTTTTCAATAAAGCCACCCGTTTGGGTCGAGGGGTTCAGCCATTGAGGCCACGCCAAGGTGTTTGTTTGCAGTCAGATGACGGGGAAACAAAATCCCCTCGCTGTTTAAATAGAGCTAGATTCCTCGACATGGTTTCTGATCTCGCACGATGTAAGCTCTCTTATGCAATCATCTAAAAACTGCGATGAAAGACAGTCCTTACACAGGCTAGCGCTCAACAAATTTAAGCTTTGTTGTCCTTATAATTGAATAGGTGACCGACAGAATATTTACATCGAGAAACCACGTGAATTTCCCTATAATAATTTATAATGTACAAGAAGATGTAAGATTTTCTAGAGGAAAGCCACCTTAACATAACCTCGAAAACTTCGAGAAGGGAACCGAGCAATCATGCTGAACAATAAAACCCACTTCAAAATGGCGGGAGGGGATAAGGGACATGGCGGGAAAAGGAAAGAATTGCTTTACCTTGTCTTGAAGTCCCGCTCTAGTTCTCTTGTTTACTGCTCCTCTTGAAGACGAATCCTTCTGAAAATTGACAGAAATGCACTCTAATCTCTGAAATGCAAAACCTGAGTGGTTGAAGAACATACGAGACTTGCCTTTCTCTTTCTTGTGGTCGCTTCGAGGACGCTCGACGCATTCAAGTTCAAACGCCGAAGGTCTTTCGCGGCACTGTCGCTGCAAATAAAACAACTTGCCGCATAAGATTCACACTGACATGTCCGTGGTACAGATGCAGATTTCTCCGAGGTGTACTCAATGCTTTAAACAGAGTTGTCCGCCCCGGGCGAAGACAAGCATCTCAAAGACAATAGGTGCATATCGATTGCCAAAGAGGAAAGTTACAGAACGATTGCAGTTCTATACTCTCAAAATAAACAACAGTTGGAGTTTCACAACCATTACCTTCCAGTTGCCATTTACCAACTGAACTGGAAGAGTGCTGAGGGGAACACGAATCACTTTTCCGTGTTCAGCTGACGAATGTATCGACCTCCCCTTGAAGGACCTTTCCGCGATCCGGTCTCCGAGCGAAATGAATTGGATATTTTTTGCGCGAATATATTTTGTTTGAAGTTTTTTTGCACGTGCCGTATTTGAACAAGTTACCCGCCATAATTTGACCAATCAGCAATTGCGAAATTGACTCCTGGGAATCGCAAAGGTCAGGTTCACTTTGTATTCATGTCATTATTCGTTAATTATTCTATGTGAATTTGCAAAGGACACAACTTCAGTTAAACTTTCCCACTTTCCTGATCATACTTTGAAGCTGAAAGCAGGAGAAGATAATTAAAAAGTCTTAAAGGCAATCGGTTTCGAAAAGCCCAATCTCAAAGGGAATGATGCGGGAATCTTTCATGCGAAAGACGAGTAAAATCTACATTCAACGAGATAACAAATGAGAACCCGGGTGGTTTTGGCTTTTCTGCTTTCGTTTTGTTTTGTGTTGTGTTATTTCGTTTTTGTTTTTTTGCTGTTCTTAAGCTTAAAACACTGATGACCTACCGCGATGATGGATGATTCAACAGTTTCGGACGTCCCCTCCCCCCTACTAATGTAATTAAACGCCTGGCGAAAAGAAGCAATTTATACGACGCTGTAAAAAAGACCCTTTTTTAGAGCGCTGTATTTTATGAAACCCCAAAATAAATAGATTTATAAAGTAGATGTTAAAGGTAGATTCGTATCAAGGAAGAAAGGTTAGCTCTGTATTTTCAGCATCCTTGATTTCGATGTTTTTGCCTAATTATTTTACAACTACTTACAGAGGGAGGGGTAAAGTTCAGGCAGTTGAGGTAGGGTAGGGAAGGATGGATTCTTCCTAACAGACGCCGTCATCATTTTTAATATAACCTTTTTAGTTTGATAAACTTGCACCTCAATTAATGTGAAATTATTGTTTTAAAAAAGCGGGAAGAGCAACGAGATCATTTCGTGAACCCTTCTTGAAATAGCCACACCAAAATGTACGCCATTCTGAAAATGTGGGTGGTTTTGAAGGGACAAGTCAGGGTTCTAGTTTCGAGAGCGGCACAATGCTGATTGAAAAAGAAGACATCAAGGTTTTAGACTAGTCTTACTTTCAACACAAGTCTCTTCTTTTCAACAAATACCCTCTGGGGTTGCTTGTAACCTCCGAAGAGAATCACCATATTGTATCAAATTTCCATGACTATAGATAGCCTGTGAGGAGGCGGATGTACGCAGGCTACCCAACGAAAGGTCAGTGTCTTTCAAAGATTTTGCAGATAGCCTCAATTTCAGCCGCCTCGTCCGCTCGCTGAGTCAGCGGAGTAGGCGGCTGAAATTCAGGCTAATTTGCAGAGAGCAGCGAAACCCGAAAAGTCACCCAAATCACGCTGAAATAGTTAAATTTCAACACATAGTCAGTAAAATGGTACAATATGAAAGCAACGTGAGGAATTTTTGCTTAATAATACTCTATTTCTATTTCCTGTTCGGCCCCCCACACAGTTTTTTGATCGTCAGGCAATGCTTTCCCCACTTACTTGTACGCAACAACCATTGCGCGACGACCTTATAACCAACATTTTCTTTAAATGCGGTGTAGCGACTCTGTACTACCGCTCCGAATATTTAATTTAAGCTCGGTTAAATCTGATATACTCACGTGTTTTAGAGTAGGTTGCAGTTCGGCCCGAAAACCGTATTTGAGTTAGTTAGCGTTGGTCTTGTTACCGGACGCATCTTAAGTTTTCAGTGGAGTAAGTTGTAAGAAAGCTGAAGGTTTGGGAAAGATCGGCAAAGCGGGACTGTTATGTAAGTCAATTTTATTCTTTTTAATTACAGTATGTTTAGGTTTAAGGTTCGCATTGTATTCTCGCTAGTTTTTGTATCGTACTTTCGCAACTTGTTAAGTACTCAAACACGTGGCATAGCCTTTTGTGAATGCCATTGAGATTTCGTTGATATCAGCTATGCTCCACTAGTTCGTACTATTTTGTTTGATTATCGATTAGCGTTTTCCTGGTATAATAATCTGATTTTGACGAATTGTGTTTGCTAGTTTTCGTTTGAGTGCACTATTTTGCTATGGAATGATCGGAATGTCGTGATACTTATAAATACGTTTTAGCTTAATTTTTTTAAAATTTCAGTTTACGATATGATCTTGGATTGTGGCTTATAATAAATCGTCAAGTTAATTCAAGTGACCGTCCGTAAAGTACATCCCCGTAATTCATAGCGCGTCGAAACTCAAGCGAAGTTGGTTGTTGAAGCTCTGGGTATCGACCGTTACATGCGGAGTCTTCTTTGGGTTGTTACTCAAACCAAAACTGATCTGACAACAAGAATGAGAATTTCTCAAAATTTCCTTCCGGTGAACGACTAAAATTGTATGTGGCTGTGTGCTATATAACATAACGAACTTGTATAGCAGTCTTCTTTTTGGATCAACATAATAACATACACGGCATCTTAGAGAGAGAAATGAGGGGTGTACGCGAGGACTGTGGAATCGTATTAAATTCAGCAATCTTCGGTTGGTCTCTTGTTCGTTAATCCGTTTTGAAGCAAACGTTTTCGTTTTCTTTTAAAACTAAGAGAACCTACCCCATAATAATTGCTGAACGGTTTTTTTTTCAATGTATGTTTTACTTAACATGCATATATGCTATTTACTTCGTTGTTGCCTGAGGTCAAAAGGCTGAAAGGGATATCTGGCGTTTAAAACGATTTTAATTTTGTTTTCTTCCGGTTTCCGGCCTCAAAGTCCTTTTTACCGCCTGACAATACATTACGAAGATCATCTGGCTTATCATAGTGTTTCGAAACTCAATGGTTCTTGGACTTTGGGCAGTGCACCGAATGAGTCATCACACTCGCGATTCTCAGATCGACCGCGCCTTCTGATTGGATTATTTCTGTGTTGAATTATATCCCATAGTTTCTCAGTGGCAAGCAAGTGAGCTTTGTTCTATTCCATTCAACGAAGGCGAACGCAGACCTTATCTTGTGTTTCGCTTCAGGCGAGAACAAAAACCGAGATTTCTTGTGTAAAGGACACAATTGCTCGTATCAGTCATGTCTTCATCTCGCTTACGCGTATGAGTTCTCCCTTATCGCACTCTCTTATATATGATCCGATCTGACTTGAAGTTAAGAAAAAAACGAATAAGAACATGAACGAACAAGTTGCAATTGACAAGTTCCACCAGATAAATCCCGAATGTAAAAGTGGCGGCCAGTAGATTATTCTTTCTTATTATATGGCCACAATAGTACGCGCGCTCTGATTGGCTGCTGAGCGGGCAAGATTTTCTTGTAATGACCGGCAATATGAAAATTTTTAAATTAGCCCTAGATCTTGACGTAATAAAGACAAAATTGCCTCATTTTCAAAGAAACTGTTTCTTCTGTCACTTCTGCTTTCGATCGCATAGTCACTTCTGGTTTCGATCGCATAGTCAGGTTTGTTTCGGTTCAGTGAACACGACCTCGAATGACCTCTTGCGCGCGCAAGTGGATGTGGAAAATTACTTCCGGTGTTGTTATTGTATTCTTTTTAAGAATAGCGCTAAAAAGGCCATATAATAAATAACTTATTAACCTCGTCCGTTCGGTCAATCTTGATGTATTGACCGAGCGATAGCGAGGTCAATACATCAAGGCCTAGGTCCGAGATTCCCCTGTAATGACCTCACTCTCGGTTAATCAGTACTATATCTTTATTGCTAATTAGCTTCACTGCCATGCGCAAAATTAAAAAAAAAATGCTCTCAAACGAGGCTAGTGAGTCTCGTTAGCAAATATGTAAAAGAATAGGCCGCCATTTGTGCAATTGGTTGGCCAAGAATAACAACGTGACCTGCAGTAGTAAAATGAAATGGACAACTCCGTTTTACTTCCCAGCAAGTTTTCAACTATTTTGCCCATACCAAGGGTATCTTATATCAGCCACTGTTGTTCACTTTTGTGGCTTATGTTCCTCATTTGGGGTTAATTTAACCATAAAAGAAAGCGCACATATTTTTCACACTGCTACATTTAATTTACTACTATTACGTGATGCTTCAAAGAAGTAATATATCGTAGGAAAAGCCATGATGTTTCGAAGTGTAAAGTTGATTAAGTGCCCTCAGGAAAGGCTGCAAACTACAGTTTTAACCATGCATCAAACGATGCTTTCATGAATAGGAAATTTAGAAAAAGAGACAAAAGAGCTAAACATTCTTTAAAACTATTCAAGGTATCGATCACAACATTTGCAATTGGCCATTTCCGAGTTGCTGTTTGCCTCTGCTTCAAACCGAGTCTTGGTGCTAAACCATTCAAATGATAATGAGTTTGATTTGCATGAAAATACCCAACTCATTTCCATTTGAATTGTTGTGCACCAAGACTCGCTTTCAACCAGAGGCAAACGGCAACTCGGAAATCGGCTATTTGCACAACATTTATGTGACTTTCTTAATTTGCGGTATCTACCTATAACTACCCTAATTTTATAAAAGCCCTATTAAATAACAATTATTTTAAGAACAGGCTCGTAGTTTAAGCTGACTCTTGCGTCATCTTGTAGTTGTGCAAACTTCCGCAAGCCGCAAAGTATTGTTGTTTGCCTTGATCATTTTTCGTCGGTGGGTCACCGATGTCACTGTTCTGTCCCGGACTTCCGATAGGCGCTCCATAACCACCGCCACCAGGAGTTTGGACACGATAACAGTCCTGAATGTACGGGACACAAAAGGTTGTGACTTGGCTGTATCAGTTCTCCTCGGACAGGATTCCCGCTTCCCGCATAATTACAAGACCTCCGTCATACTCACAAACAATTGAGAATTATTGGATGAGGTTGAACATGATAGCTCGGCCTTAACTAGCAGTTCTCGTTTTTAAAGTTTTTAAAGTTCTCGTTACGGTTTCGTGGATGTCGCTGTCCTAGATCTTAGGGTTCCTATTGACCTACGGGGCCGAGTTGTTTTGTTAGTTCTAAGCCGGATTAAATACCATGACAATCTAAAGGCTTTAATCGGACTTGACCCCGGGTTTGCGCTAACCCGGGTTAAATACTATGGCAATCTACAGGTTTTAATGGGACTTAATCGATAGTTAGCAACAACCATGCTTCGAGAAACTCTGCCCCGTTTTACTGAGTAGCACTTTACCCGGGATTAGCGCCATCCCTGCCCTTCGCCCCTTCGAACAACTCGGCCTTGTGTATTAGCGACTGAGAGCCGTAAACAAGCCGCAAACCAAGCAGTGCAGCTAACAACAGATACCATTATTTCATTGTTCCGTTACTTACCCCAGGTTTAATGTCAACTGACGCTTTGCCTCCCAGGTTAATAGTTCGACCATTTGCTTTAAGCAGCAGATTCAAGCCAGGAGAACCCGGTTCACCACCTAACGAGAATAAAAATTGCTTCTTCTATTACAGGGAAAAAGTTCTCAGGAGGCGGCTTGGTCGCCAGCGCGGATGTTCCCAGGGACGGCGGAACGTAATTTGAAGTGGGGGGGCTAAAAAAATAGAACTTTTAAGGTGATGTTCACAGAAGGGAGCGCCAAACGCGCGAGCCTCTAGAGGGGTCTGGGGGCATGCTCCCCCAGAAAATTTTGAAATCTAGAGTCTCGGAAATGCTATTTTCATCGGTTTACTGGCTATATTTATTTACGTAATTTATTTATTGCATTTAATGCTTTAATAAGTTTGTTTTGTTTTTTGGTTTCTTTTGGTTGTTTTTTTCTTTTCTTTTTCTTGTTTTACTATGTTGTCATTTTTAATTTATGAATATTTGTTTTGGCTTAAAGGTGGGGGGGGGAGGGGAGGTAAAGCCCCCCAGTCCCCCCGGCTCCGCCGTCCCTGGTTCCGGGTTCAAATCCTGCTCGGATCACCAAATGGGTTTGTCTTGGGTAGTAACCAATTCAACTCCATCAGGCCTTGTAAAGAGCCAACTGGTAGCCTCCTTCAAGTTGGTTTTCTTAACGTTGTTCTGTTTTTAAGCAATAGAGGACTTTTTCCGTGTTTACAGAGCCTCATGTAAACACGAGGAGGGGTTGGGAGAATTCGAGACTGTTATGCAAACCCGAGACGCAGTCGAGGGTTTGCATAACTGTCGAGAATTCTCACAAACCCTCGAGTTGGGACGGAAAAAAGTCCTCTATTGCTTTTATAAAATACTTCTCTTGATTGAAACAGGTTTTCTCGATACACGCTCGTATTTCCTACCAGCCAATCAAAACGCGCGTTTAACAACACAACCAATCAAAATTCGTGTGATGTCACAACCGTGTTTTACATACTCTCATCTAAACACACCTATTGACCAATGAGAGCGCGCGTACTATCCTAATTATTTTATAAATTTGAATCGATACTTTCTACATACAGGCCCCACAAGCCTGAAGCCTTAAATAAAGGTTCTTTACCTTTTTACTTTTACTTTTCAGTAACGAGGTTCTTTACTTTTTTACTTTACTTCTTACGATAAGTAACACTAATCAGAAATGAGTTCCCTATGGTTTATGGAGGTTTCAGAGGATGAACAGAACAACAAAAAACACACCCACTGACCCAGAAAAAAGACAACTGTGTTTTAATAATGTGTACGGTAGTGAAAGAGAAAGAAGTCTCAATAATCAGCCGGATACCTACCCATACCTTTCGAAAAAGCTTGGTTTACGAGGAACGCAGACATGGGGACTTAACCAGACAGGAATGAGGTTACAACGACGCTTTCCAGCGCGGCGTCAGCATGTTCGTTCTTAGTTTACTGCATTCAAACACTACAAATTTTAGGCTTGCCGCATAACACTTTGCGTCCTTGACCAATGGAAAAATAACTTTCTAAAAAGATTCAGCCATACCTTTGATTCCATAAGGCCTGAAGGCTCGCCTCTCTCCGAGAACAGAGAGAACCTGGGCCCTCCTGAATAACAACTCGCGTACGACCCCGTCTCCTCCCCTGTGAAATCCATGACCACCCGTACCAGGATTGAGATGAAAACGGCGCAAGATCACAGGAAACCTTAACAACGAAAACCAAAAGTGTAAATGATCAGTGCACACAAAGAGCCTAAGGCTTCTAATGGCCACACTACGAGATTTAGGCGGTTCACTCTTCAGTGATCGATCACTATGAAAAGCACAACGAAAAGTAGCCGCTTAAAGGGGCTTTGCCTTGCCTTGTCCCTGGAGTCTCGCATTGGTTTTGTCGGAAGCCGAACATGCTGCGAAAATAGTTGTGAGAACGTTGCGGAAAAGAGGGATTCATGTCCGTCCCATCACACTCTGCTCTCCTGTCCCACCCGCCTCCTCCTCCCACCAAAACCGTTTTCTTTTTCGCAAACTGCTTTAGCGTCCGGAGCCCATAACCCGGAGCGGACGACTCCCGTACTGGGGCTATCTCACGGCACTTTTACAGATCAAGCTACTTTTAGACGGTTTTTTTTTTTCGCGAAAAGTTCAGTTCCAGTCCGCACGCGTCGAAACAATTAATTATGTAAGGCTTATGATTGCCTAGCAAGGCTCCTACGGGAGACTGAATTCGCGGTCAAATCAAACTAAAAATAGCTCGATCTGTGAAAACGCCGTGACAAAAACATATTGAAGTTGAACGCTCCGGGTTATACGCTCCTGTTAGCGTCTAGATACGCGGCAGAGCTTCGCATGAGTAGCTGTCATTTGAATGGTCAAACTTTACTTAGTTCGGACAATCACTTAATCAGTTATAGCCATATTGTACTAGAAATTTCTGCTGAACTACACGACTGCAAAAAATAAATAGAGTAACCTTCTCTCGATGATCTCTGGATCCGTTATTCTGGTGTTTGTCATGTGGACATGTACTCCGCTGCGCCCGTCCCACGTTGGACCCTGTGAATGGAAGCATGCCGATCTACAATAAATCCTCAATCGGCTGAACACAGTTTCACAAAGCGTGACACATCATAATAGACATTCCGAAAAATAGCATTGAGCGCGTTCATGCCACTTCGACCTGTTTGTATTTGTTAGCCTTTTATAAAGACGAATGCAAATCGAGAGTAAAATTCACTGACTGCGCATGCAAAATCTAAAATTCCATTACCACTAAAACAGAAAAACGCTGATTTCCCAACCCCGCAATATTTCGATAATCTTTGAAGCGCCGTTCTGGGATTCTTCGTGCATGGGAAACAAGACTTGCGAGGAGCTGCTGTTGACCTATTGATACAACCGCATAAGATTATAGAATTTCGAACAGCTCTTGAAACTTCGGCAAGCTTCTTTTAACATCCTATGACATCATGGCAACCAAAGGTTGATATGGCTTTTAAGGTGGGGAGCAGGGACGGCACCGTGGCGAGAGCAGTCGCCTCCCGGCAACGTGTTCCGGGTCTAATGCTCGCCGAGAACTCGACGCCATACCTGGGTTGAGTTTGTTGCTGGCCTCTCTCTTCTAAGCACTAAGAAGTTTTTTCCCGGGCACTACGTATTTACCCTCTCCCTCAGAACCAACAATCTCAATTCTAACGCGGAACGGAGAGGCACACGAACGAACTTCGAGTTAGCTCGTTAATTACCCTTCCCCTACCTAAACATGGCTAGTGCCGCAACTCACCGCACCAGATCCCCCGCAGATTGTTTCGTAGTATCCGCATCCTTCGTCCCCAAACGTTGTGTTGTTCATACAACCCTGTCACAATTGCGAAGGAATTTAGTCAGCTCATAATCGATCAACAACTCACCGCCCCACTTCCACCACTGATTGTCTCAACAAACTGGCAGTGGCCATCTCCAAACGCCGTTATGTTCATACAACCCTACAGTACAGGACAATACCGATATTTTGGACCGTTGTTATATTCAACCACTTGTGTATGTCATACTTGATAACTGGTGCACACTTTCCCGCTACTGGCACCAGTAAAATGTTTTCCCGCGCTTACATCGTGCCTGACCCTCGCGCAGACTTCCCCGTACCTGGCATCGGTTCGATATTTTCCCACCCTTACCTCATACTTGACGGTGCAGGCTTACTCCGCTCTTTGCATGGGTTAGACGTTCCTCTGCACCAGGCGGATTTTCTTCGGATAAATTCTCATTATTTGCTGACGATAGTTACTAAGTCGCGAGAACAGGGTTCACAGTTAAATTTATGTGAATCCACTAGTTGATTTTCGCATGTTATATTGAAATGTTTCATCTCTAAAGATTTCGCCTATTTCACGAACACTTTGGCAGCTTCTGTGAGTACCGGAGCACAGATTACGTAAGCTTACGTAAAACAAAAGAAATAAAAGACAGGAAACAAAACAACTCCAAATAAAGACTATTCCCAAGTTACTAAAAATACAAAGCTTTCCGGTACCTGCAGAAAGACCCAACACTTTCCCCATACGATGCAATTTACTCCTCAATTAAAATCACATGACCAACCTGCGATGCGGCGCATACTTCGAAGGCTTTTAATACAACGTCAACGACTCGCTGACTTGTTAACACGTTCCCGCCGACCACAGCTGCAGTTTCCGTTGGATCCAGAATACTGCCAGGAGGAATGATCACCTTGACTGGCGCTAAACAACCCTAATGATGAGAAAAACCGGGAGGAAAATATTTGCCGACAATGGGATGCTGTGTTCAAGGAGAACGGAAGATGAAAGTTGAAGTGCCATTTACCTGGTTCAGCGGAATATCGTGTTTAACCATGCACCTCAGGCAGTAGATAATAGCTGAGAAAGTGATGGCGCGCGGTGCATTACAGTTGCCATACATTTCAGGCCCAGTTCCCGTAAAATCAAATACTGCACTGCCCTGCGGTCAGAACAAGTTACAATTAGAATTGTTTCAACAGTTCTGAAGAAATGCGAAGTAAAACAGAGGCAGTGTTTTTTTGTTTTTGTTCAGTTTTGTTTTTGTTTTTGTTCAGTTTTGTTTTTGTTCAGTGTAGAAGGGTCTACCACATAGAGATTTCACCTGGTTATTTAATTACAGTGTACCTCCATTTCATCGATTGATATCGTAAGTTTAATGCGCGAGCCATCATCCATGAAATCCTCGGAGGATAAAATCGTTTTCCCAGTGCGCTCCTGTAGGACACAATATGAGAAACAACAGTTACAGTGCATTGACATGCAACGCCGAGTACAAACGATTGGAAACATCAAGAGAACAACAAAGACCGAGGAAGCGTTAAACTAAATGAATCCGCGTTTTTTGTATGTCGGCACTCTAGTAAAACAGAGTTTAACAAGTGTTTCCAAGTTCAAGGATTCTTACCTTCGTTTTCGCAGCAATTTCTTTCAACATTTCCCGAACAGCAACTTCAGCGTTGTGCTGGAATTTAAAAAAGAAAACAGAACAGATCGATAGAACGGGCGTTATATTAGTCAAGAAATAAAACGAAACAAGTTTTCAGAGCTTTACATCAGTACCACTAAAACAGACCATACCCCTTATGACGTAATGCATCACAATTCTTTTGTTGAGTGACTACTGAAACATTGCATTCCGGTATCTATAGTAGTCACTGAACAAAAGAATTGTGACAAATCTCACCTGAATGTACTTCATGTAAGCCTGCACCACCGGAAGACTGTACTCCTCTATTAAGCCACTAATAAGCTTAATTCCCTGAGAAAAGAAACGGGATGAATGAGAAACTGAGCAGACTAAAGAAGCACCTCAAGTAAGAAGGTCCAAAGACAGGGCCCGGGTGTGATGAGGTTGGGTTTGTAAAAAAGAAAAATCAGCAGAGAGGGGAAGGCGGCATGTACAGCAGTATACCTTGTGATTTGCTGCCACTTGTGCTTTGAGGTCAGACAGGTTGTCATGGAGATTGCGAGTGCCGCTACATCCGGGATATTTGGCAGGTTCCATCAGTTTTTCAACCAAACCTGTTGCACAGAACAGGGAGCACAGAAATGTAAACTTCACGAAAAAAAATATGTGCCACGTTGCCATGCAAAGTTGGCCGACGTTCTGATCAACAATAGCAAGAGCGCGAATTAAACAAGACCAGCTAATAGCCTGTCCCCCCAGGAGAACAATGAGGACAAGTTGTGTGTTTTACCTTCTTCCTGGAAAATGCCTTCTTTGACAATTTTAAAGGACTTGAATACAGCTCCCTCCTCAAATATGGAATGAGAATGGGGCGGCATGGACCCTACAATGTTCAAGAACAACGCCGATAACAAAGGTTAATTGCAGGAAAAAGTGACAGGGCATGAAACGCTGTGACGATATACGTGGAGGTATTAGACGTTGTAAAAAGGAAGATATAACGTAACGAATAAAGTCAACCTGGTGCACAGCCTCCGATATCGGCGTGATGACCACGGCTCGCCACAAAAAACACAGGCTTGGGTTGGCCAGGATAGAATACCTAAAACAATAAGTTTTAAGACGGCTTCATTAGGTTAAAATGCCGACGCCTTTTCCATTAATTCCCCCTTTTTCTGTTTTCAGAATGAGAATTTCACGAGGGCACGACGCTACCGTAGTGCAAGGCTGTTATTAACGAGAACGGTTGAGAATCCTCACCGGGGTGATGACAGTCAAATCTGGTAGATGTGTACCCCCGGCACTTGGGTGGTTACTAAGTATGACGTCACCTTCCTTCAGATCATCTCCTAGTGTTCGTATCTACAAAAAAATGGTCACCAGTGCAACATCAAAAAGGCTACAAACTTGAAATATCAATTTCTGTTATCGACGTTGTATCTGTTGTCCTCACCTGGTACTGCACAGTTTCCTGCATAGAGCCGAGATGTACTGGAATATGTGGTGCATTGGCGACCAGGCCTCCATCAGGTCCAAACATGGCGCACGAAAAATCAAGTCTTTCCTGGATGTAAAAAAAAACACAAAACGCTGATTGAAACAAAGGCTGTGTTTAGAGTACTTTAGAAGGTCAACCGCGCAGCTGATGAGAGATGACCACAATACTCAAGGATAAGATTCCTCACGAGGACAACTTCAATTGGCTTTTAACACTGATGCAAACAGAGCAAATTCAAAGTTATCCAACGTTAATGAAATATCAACTGCTTAATGATATGAACCTTTAATGAGATAATTTAACATCCGACAATAGCTACCGGTCGTTTGCAAAAGTCGACAACAAAGCCAATCGGAGCGAACAATTTCATTTAGCAAACACACAACCTATCTAACGCACACTTTCCCGCGCTTAACACAAGTTACAAGGTGTGCTCCCACTTGTGGTTGAATCAGATTTTTCATTGGTCCACCGCGATTCTTTTGTCTCTGGTTCAAGAAGTCCTCTTTACGTTACAACGAACGAAAAGGAAACTCTAACACAGGTGCTGGAATGTTCGCGTCTAACCTTAATGTTGGTGGAAATCGATGTGCGCTGAAGAACTCTGCGTTTCAAAGAAAGGAAAAGAAACCGTGGTCAGCGATAGCGATCCAATGTTACAGTTGACAACAAATTCGAAAAAAATAAGAACACTCACCGGCCCATCTGTTCAGCAGTGCTCATAAAACGGTGAGAAAAAATCGAAAGCTAAAAGGAACAGCAAGCACCGTCAACAATTGTGAAAGAGAAAGTAAGTTTGTATCTTTACAGTCTAACACATCAAAACGTTAACTTGTTTGCTGCGAATAATACATGTTACACACGAATTTGAATATACCCTGGCGCAAATAAACATCAAGCGCCCACAGTTGCCGAACAGAAAAAAAGTTATTTCTATACGATAAGACACAGCCCACAACAATTCGCCGGGAACAAAACGAGTAGAGGCCTGCGTCCGAAATGCGACCGCAAACAGGGTTCGTACTCTTAAGAGCTTTTCAAATTCATCGAGTTTCCATGACCTTTTACCAGTTTTCCATGACCGAAAGTTTAGCTGTCACTTTTGAAAATTGTCAAAATCATCCTTGTTTTGGGGTATTTTCTGACATACAACTTGCCTGTATTTTACTTTGCCCTTGCTTCGACATCTGCAATAATTTACCTACCACACATAACTATAGTTTTCCGTGGCTTTCTATGACCGATAATTAAAATCCATGACTTTCCAGGCCTGGAAACTGAAATACTAAAATTCCATGACTTTCCAGGTTTTCCATGACCCGTGCGAACCCTGGCAAAGCATGCATGGACTGTTTGGCTGGACAGAATGGCCATATTTGGTTGTTACATGGCCGTTATTGGGCCATTTTCTCGTCGTTCTGTCCAGCCAAACAATCCATGCATGCTTTGCGGTCGCATTTCGCACACAGGCCTTTACTCGTTTGTTACCGCCGAATAAGTTGCTTGCTACGAACTTTAAATATAAAAGACAAACTTGTACTTCTGCGCAATTAATATATACTTGCAAATTGCTACAGGTTAAGACTAATTCATTGTAAATAATCTGGTCGAAAAGCAGCGCAGTAAGCAGGGTCACCAATTCCTCGAACTTTCTCAGTTCTTTTTTAAATTACTCTAGTATAAGACGCAGACAAAAACCTGAAGTTGCATTTTGAGCACTACCTGTATAGCATCCAGTTCAGTTCCAATACTCTTTTTTCCCTGATTTCCTCCGATCTGAAGCAACAAAATGTAATAGTGCACAGTCAGAAAGCGTTGCATTATTGCAAGAGGATCATAGGAACAAAAATCATAAGGCTTTAATTGTAAATACCTCAATCTTGACATCTCCTGATTTTGTTACGACTGCCTTACATTGCGGTTCAACGAGAATTGTGCTGTGAAAAGGAAATAACTGTAATTAACGACGAAGCAGCACTATACTTGTAGCTGTATACGATGTAGTGAATTCCCCTGTCCTAAAGGAAGAGAACTTGAGAAAATTTATCCTATCGTATTAAACTATTTTTAAACTAATCCATCCTTCAACTCGAAAAAGCCAATCGCTAGGTCGGACTTCAGAAAACTTTGTCAGCTGACCTCGTTTTGTCCACAATAACCGCCGGTCCGTCTATTGAGTGACCAGCGGCTAACTCCTCAAGAAGATAAATTTTGGTCTCGTGAAAGCCGTCTTCAAAGTAACACTTCGTAAGCTGGTGATGGAAAGAAAAGATGCATTAAGTCAGCTGTTCATCCTAAGTGTTTTTGCGCAGTCAATATATTTATCCTAGTTCCACGCGCACATGTTTCAGCTGTTTTTTTCCTTTACTTTCTTTGCCGGAAATGCAAGACAGCCCTCCCTCTATGCCTATGACAAACTGTATACCAACATGGACTGGTCAGATTTTACCCAGACGTGTCAGTATGAAAGTGAGTGCTTGCGAGGCGAATAGGCAATTTCCGTCACCTCAGCCTCCTTTTTAAAGCGAGTCTAAGTGCGAAGTCTTTCTTATGAAAATCATTCACACGCCAGTAGAAGTAGGTTGGTTGAAGAGAACTGTAACCGACTGAGCAGTGTCAAAGATTTTTCAGAGAAACTCAATGAGCAATACTCTGAATATCAACAACGTCGGGTCAAATTAAAATATGAGAGTCGTGAAAATGCGGAAGTAGACAACGAGCAGTCCCTCTTTCGGCCCTTAAGTCCTTCGAGTGCGATGCGAAAATAAAAACAGGCCGGCGGAAAATGGCTGTGCGGAATCTGGACGCAAGGAGGAGCGCGCGAAAAGGTTTTGCGCGCTCCCCCTCGCACGGCGGTCCCCCCCGGCCTATTTTTATTTTCGCATCGTGCTCGAGGGACTAAAGCGGCGAAAGAGGGACTTGCTCGTAGTCTATGGCGGAAATGTACCATCTTCACAAGGGGAGGGGTGGTGGCCTCTGGCACTTCATGTGCCACTGACGTTTTCGAATGTCCAGTCCCTCTCACTCTGATGTCATCAACAAGGATCTGGCGACCAGGAATAGTGAATCCAAACTCCCGCATGTACCTAACGTCAAACAAGACGTAATCATTAAGCAGCTGCAATGGCCTCTACACTATTCCTTTTCGCCGCTATTACGAGCGGTCACACCGTGCCTTACTCATTTCCGGTCAAGCTTAAAATTCGACGAAAGCCAATTGGTTAACTCGCCATCATCACGTTTGATTAAGCCACCACTGTGCAAAAAACAGACAATTATTTTGAACATGAAAAAATGTAAACCAACGTAAATTGAACTGTTTAACCTTTCATCGAAAGCTTGTCCAAAATCTCCATGACGGCAGCCTTCACCTGGCTTCGAAGACAAAAAACAAATGACAGCCACCAAGCTTTAACAACAATTAATGCATGTGAGTTACTTATTCCATAATGCAAATCGTGAACATTCTCTCATTTCTCTTTTAGAGTGTCAGGTGAGAACGATTCACAGGCGGTGAATCAGTCAGGCAAACACAAAGAAAGCCCTCGTTCCTCGTGCCTCGCGGCTTTGCCGCTCACGTGGGATATGGAGCGCTCACGTCACCTTCTTTCTATCCGATCCTGGAGAAGGAGAAAAAAAGGACAAGGGAAAAAAGAAAAAAGCCTTAGTATGTACCTGAGCATCCGGCTTTGTAGGAGAAGCATTGCACATCAAGGCGCAGTCTGTGCCGCTGTACCGCATGTGAAGAAACGCCTCTGTTGAGATTTGACTCCTACAAATAGGAAGAGTGTGTTCAAGAGACAAGTATTCCAATTTGTAAAAGCCTTATTTGCCGGCCAGGGAATTTCTCCAGAAAGCGGACATGGTGACGTTTGCCGTGGGGGACATCCAAATTATCCACAATGATATTTGGAAATTATAACATAGCCACTTTTTCAGTTGAGTTTTCTATTCCAAATATTCTCAAGTCACCAGTCCCACTTTTTGTGTGTCTCACCATAAGCACCAAGAATAACGCCCTTGTCAAGGAAAACTTGCCCGACATATTATCACTGAGTACTGACAAACCAAGAAAACCACAAGTTATTCAGCTGCGTCTAGGATCAAAGCCAAGCGGTTTTGCGTCATCATGCTTGGTAAAATGTGCAAAATCGAGGTTAGATTATCAGATAATCAGAAAAATAATCAAGACAAAATCTTTGGAACTGAACCTAAAGACGGGTTCCTTCACTTGAGCGGGTGCCCTTGCTTGCTTTTCTAGCTTAGCGCAAAGCATGCACGAAATGTCTAAGTTCACATTGCTGTAAAATTTAGGGCGGCACTTACTCTTCAAAGCCTTGGATTTTCAATTCCTCGATACACTTTTGTGTCAGGACATCAATCCTTTCGTCAAAAAAGCTGAACGACTCTGGAAAGCGAACAGAACATAACTGATAATGATGTAATGCAACTTTTCTCCCAGATGAGGGAGAAAGTTTACGTCGGTCTCTGTTTCAAAGCGAGTCCAAGTACGAAAGTTTTGTGATGGAAATTGGCTTCACTCCGCATGTGAATAAAAACTCATTTTTATAAGAAAGACTTCGCGTTTAGAATCGCTTTGAAGTCGAGGCTGGAGTGAACTCAGAACGGACCTAACGAGGGGCAGGAAGATGGCCAGAGAAACTTATAAAAATATCCATAGTAGGGTTAGTGGTATCCCTACGATAAGTCCGATTACAACCCGTAGGTTTTCATGGCCTTTATGTATCCCAGTTTACAAATATCCCTGCTTCCAACAAGTCGGCTCAGAACTGCAAGCATAGTTTCTTTCACAACTTCTTTACCTCTGTTATATTCGCGAGCGCATGGTTCTTGTGCTTCATGTACCACATCTGCTAGGGCCAGTCCGTACGCCGACAGGATACCAGCATAACTGCAAAGTGACAACAAGAGTTTGATCTTGCACCTTAAGTACGCTCCAATAACAGCCGCACCAATTTATGTTTTTTAGCATTTCCTTATTTACCCACATCTATTGATAGTTATCTAACAGAATTTACTGATGTCCTTTGTTTCTTGGAGCTCAACACCTTGTAGCAAAGAAAACGGTTCTTATCGAAGTTTTTCTCCCTACAGCTTTAACGAGCATGATGTCGTAAGGCATTTTGTTTCCAGTGAAAAGAGTTGCAAACGATTTCATTTCGCAGTCATTCGAATTGAACTCTGTTACGAACGGAGGAAGATTTCCAAGGAAAGCATCCGTCTCAAGTCCAGTTGTCAATTTGAGTTCATGATTTTCCTATGAGCCATACTAGTTTTAAATCCGAATTTCTCCATCCCACAAATTAATTAGGATGCATACCGTGGAGTTTTTCAGTGTGACCTCACCGGTGAATGAAGACGGTGGACATTCCTAATGACCTCGCGATAGAACACGCGTGTTGTCCTCCTGCCCCGCCAAAACACGCTAGCACGTGACGGGCGGTGTCGTGACCTCTTGCCTCAGTTAGTGCTCTGATTGGTCGACACATGGTCTCGTTGGCAACCGTAATGAAGCCCATAGCAACTTGCTCCACACTTAAAGGTTCCTTTTTTACGTCGCCAACACTTTGAGATGATAGGAATTCGTTGACCTGGTTTTAATAACAAAAAAAGTGATTAAGATCTCAAAAGCATAAACTCGGGTTTGGAAAATATGAACTTTTAAAACTGAACTCCTTGTGAATACATGTGTAGTTTTAGTAGCAAAAGAAGTTTTTTTCCCAATCAGGCTTTGGTTTGTTTGTCTGTTTGTTTGTTTCCGGAAATCCGGAAATGTAAAACCAGCATTTGACTTGATTTGAGTTTATTGTTAATTTCAGTTTACAGTGTCCCCAATTAGTGCTCCAGCGCTGGAACGACTAGACACTTAAATAAAGTTCCTTTCCTTTCCTTTTCCTTTCCATTCTAAACTTGATTCTCAACAGAATTGACTCCTTCGACACGAAAGCGAAACAGATTTATATGTGAGGTTTTTCAACGAAAATCGCTGGAACTGAAAGGGAGTAATGGCGACATCTATAATTCAAGTCTAAAAGAGAACGTGTCTGTAATTAACAAGAAACATGTGAATTTCTTTGTGTTAGAATGACATATTTTCTTTACAACCTCTTCCGTCAATTTCTTGAAAGCTGCCCAGGAACCTTCAAAGTCCAACGGGAGGTCCTCCGATTTGCCAAAGATCTTGGGGAAAAATCTGTTCAAAATGGAAAGATCATAATAAAATATTGACGCTATTGAGCGTGGAATGTAACTTCGCAACTTCTTACTGGTTTTGCATTAAGTCGCTTAGAGATCGGCTTTAAAAGCTCACGCCACATTCTCAGCCAATCAGAGGCGAAAGCAAAAAGCAATTATTACAAGTGACCTTATCCCACTCGGCGCGCTTTCCCGCGCTTAGCGTGATTGTTCTTCTTTTGTGATTGGCTAAAATAATTTGCTTTGCTTTTGCTGCTGGTTTGATCACTATGACTGATTCAACAAACTTGCGCGACTAAACTTCTCAACCAATCAGATTGAAAACTAAAACCAATAACCGACTTAGCCACTCTTATTTTTCCCTCGCGAAACACCGGCCGCGTTTACTCGCTTTGAGTTCTGATTGGCTAGTACATGTGATTGTGATTGGCTGAAGTGCGTCTTTGAATAGGCCATTTCCGAGTTCAAGTCAGCCTCTTTTTCAAAGCGAGTCTAAGTGCGAAAGTTTTGTGATGGTAGTCATTTTTACTTTGCTCAATTGCCTCTAAACGCGTTACATTTTAAAATTACCTATAATACCCATGCCTTTGTTTGGTTAGTTCTAATGTTCTAGGGTGGATGGTTATGATTGGACAACAGCCATCGTTTTAGTAGCACAACCCAAAATTTTTCAAACATGATGAAAGCAACTAAGTTCTCTTACTCCGGTAGAATTCTGCCAAGTACCAAGTTGGCATCAGTCACAGCTAGTGGACCACCTACAAAGGGTAGAACAATAAAACAATTACGAATCTCTTAATGATCTTTTACAAATCTTTGAAAATATAGTACTTAATTGCAATACACGTACAATATACATGTCACATTTTAAAAGTTGCTCTTTGCTTAAAATCTTACTTGAAAAGAAAAGTCTCATTGTGTATCAATGTTTTCAAGTTTAGTCTTTTAAGAACATAACTGACATCAGAACATGGGAAATGCGGTTGAAGACAACCCAGTTTTATTGACATTTTCCAGGAAACACACCTCTGGCACTTGTCTATAAGCATATATGGCCCTCATACACACTCACCCTCACAAAAAACTGCCTACAGTCCTGGATAGTTCATACGTTGCTGAATTTTTCTTAATTAACATTATTACCTTTCCTGTAACACACAGGTCCTGGATGAGCACTAGCTGACTCAGGTCCCACAACAAACAGCCCTGCTCTGAAAAACAGCCGGGATCCACCCCCGGCGGCAACAGTGTTGATATCCAACTGCATGCAACAAATAAATCACCAGTTAATTTGAAAACAAAAACAAGGTTTTAAATACATATTTTGTGACAACAGACAGCAGTCTGGGGTCACTGTTCCCTTGATTCATTTCATGAACTTTCTTCTCCTAAAAGCTTTTGTGCGGGAACAACAACAAGAAAGAACTTGACAAACAAAAGCACTGGTGTCTGAAACAATATGCTATCATCGTTGCCATGCATCATTAGTGTTAATTGCTGCATGTACCTGTGGAGCCTGTATAGTGATTCCAGCAGTTGTGGTCTCAAACACATGTTCATATTGTCCAGCAAAGCGAGACACATCAGTTGATGTCCCTGACGTAAAGAAAAAGAAAGTCAGATTTTTTACACATCAGCACTTAATTCCATGGGTCTCATAAAGATTGGTGGGTGGCAAATGCTCCTGCTGTTGAATTAGGCCTTTCGTTTGCTATTCTCTATTGCTCCTATATCTGGATAATCACACATCCAGCATGTTCTCGTGACGTGATACCTGCTTCTGCACCGTCCTTGCTTACTTGATTCATCAGATGTGCACAATTTACCTCCCATGTCAAATCCAATGACTGGCTGGTCTGTTTCTCTCTGAAATGTTGTCATTGCATAGCCAACCTGAAGAAACAATAAGTTGTCACATAATTATTCAATTTGTGATTTCTGTATAACATTAACAGAATGATACTTAAATGGTTTTCCCCTGGTTCAACTGCAATTTTAACTTATCAACATGTTCATGAATATTCACAACACAGCCCTTTCATTTTTTTTTTATTACATTGTATTAAGTTAAGATTAAAGGGACTTCAGAGAGAAAGCCAGGTGTTTATCCCAAGAAAACATATACATGGTAAACTAACAGCAACTGAAAAATAATACTGTTTCAATGAAAACTTACCACTCCTCCTGCTGGTCCAGAAAGAATGGCTTTTGATCCATAAAACCTGTGATTAAATCATGTCTCAGTAATACTAATAGAGTGTCCTGTACATATTGAGAGTTTTAAATTATTTCATTTATAATTTTCTTCTTAGGTAAGGGACATGTTACCTTTGTAAATTAATTTATTTTCAAAACCTGACTACCTTTTCATTTTTATAACATATAAGAGAAATCATTTGTGATAAGTCACCATCACTTACTTAGCTACAGGGGTAAGACCTCCATCAGACTGCATGAACAGAACTTTGTCCTATAAATGAGCAAACAAAGCTTATCATTCTTAAAAGGAATTAATGTGAAGCATTGGAAACGATAATGCACAGAGAATAGGTCATGACTCATTAACTATAGTCAATCAGATCCAAGAACTTCATGACAGTTACAGTTACAGGTAACTACTAGCAGATAATTGACACCAAATATGTAATTTCCAAACCTCTATGCCTTTCTGAAACCCTGCAGTGAAGCCACGGATGTATTTCTTTATGCAGGGAGTCAAATAAGCATCAGCAGAAGCTATGAAAATAAATTATTCCATTTACAATATATTAATTATCCCTCAAAAGACAATAATTTAAAGCAATGGTTTCTAAAAAAAAAAAATGACAATACATATATTGTACCTGTGTATCCCCGGGGTACAACTCTTACCATCGGCATGATGGTAGATGACAATGACACTTGATCAAAACCCATTTCAAGAGCAATTTCGCCAACTTCTTTCTCATGCACATCATACCTAGTAAATGGGTTATCAACTAATGTCAGTATTCAGTGTGACAGGCTATTTGTAGCTCCCCCTTTTTGGTTCAGAGCTGCCCCTCTCACCACACCTGTAAGAAAGTTGTATTTTGTTTATACTTGTGTGTACACAATCTGTGAGGTAGTGAGAAATGCAAAGCAGAGCACATGAGCCAGCAAGGCATGCAGACCATAACTCTACTCTACCTAATTCCTCGCACCTCTGCCTCGTACACTTCAGCAACGCATCTTAAACAGAAGGTTTCTGCTTCTCCCCTTTGGGGGTAGCCCCAACCACCACACCATAAAACAATGAATTTCAATTTAGCTTCATATTATATTTCCACTCAAAGCATTTCGACATTTTCAGTCCAAGATAGGATAGTACATGGATAATAATACTCTCAGCTCTTCAAATAACACTTACAGGTATGAATGCATCAGCACAACAGCTAAACTCTTGATTCCTTTGTCAAGGACCCTCTGTTAAATAGTAAAAGAACACAATATGGCAGAAGTGAAGACTTAACTAAGATAAAATTGCTGACAAAGCAATTCAGCTAAACACATGAAACAAGAATTTCTCTGTTTTTTCCCCTTTCCTTCATCATCACCTTCTTTTGCTTTTGGAGAAGTTAGCCTTCTGGTCCCAGTTGTTCAAAAGGTGGATAGCACTATTCACTGGACAACTCAATTGGTTTTGTAGGCACTTATCTGCTGGATATAGTGACTCATCTACTGAACAGTGTTATCCACCTTGAACAACCGAGAACTGAACTACACATTCTTTTAGGATACTCATATACATAATATTCTTCTCTTTGATGGGACATATTTTTGCAGAGAAAACACATACATTTTCAATTAAAATCTGAGTTTGCCTTACCCACAATAATATCGTATGACTTCCTATACCTATGGAACATATTATACTGGGTTGAAAGCATCATTTATCCTACATACAACATGGACCCAGATTTTACTTTAAAATGCCATTTAAAGGTACTGCTAAATACAACATAGAGGGCTACGTAATATACCTGAAGATCGATCCTTAGCTGCTCCCTGTTCAAAGGTTCCCACTCTTCAAGCTATGAGAATAAAAACAACAATTGAAGGGCTCCAGGCAAAAATGTCCTAATTGACTTCTGCACAGTTTTTAGGTCATTTCGCACAATCAATCAATATTATTGTCAGCCAATTTCCACCTAGTCAACTGCACTAAAATTACGTGGTGGACCTCCCCGTGCTATATGCCAAAAATGTGGGTATCCGATGAAAACAAGCAAAAGAAATTTTTTTACTTGTATCTTATTTTACTTGTATCTTTATTTTTTTTAATATTTTCTTGCTCTTGTACCCCCCCCCCCTAATTCTCCAGAGCCCAGAAATTTTTCTTCCC
>BLFK01000980.1:1417178-1425827 GCA_014634185.1 Astreopora myriophthalma | reverse complement strand
TTCATTCATTATTTTGTTAACATCACTCAGGATAGGTAATTCCATAATTTAATTTCCACGTCTTGCGTGAAATTTGGCTGCAATTTCGCAAAATGACCAACTGCACTAAAAAGTCAGTTGGGACGATTTTGCTCTGTCAGCCCTTCAATTGAAGCTCTCCAGGCCAAAACATCCTAACTGACATTTAGTCATCACTGAAGACAAAAAATAATTACCCTAAGTTACTCAAAGAAAAAATGTAACCATGTGGTTATTTAGTCTGTTCGTATTGTGTACGACACATGGATTCCTCAAAAGAAATATTATTTTCAAGGTTCTTTCATTTGCTTAAATATTAACATTTTCATCATAAATGTGGAATGCAATGTAGAGTCTGCAGGTCTGCCATACTGCTGGACTGCAAGTCTCCCAGTCGGTTTATTAAATTATAGTTTGCAAGTCGGCAGTTTCTAAGGTCTGCAGTCCACAAGCCTTTGGGTTTGCAAGTCTCAGAGTCTGCAGGCCTTCAGGTCTCTAAATGACTTACACTAATTATTTCTCCTGGCATTTAATTTTTATCAATTTAGCACTGTCAAGTGGTAAAAGTTTTTCTTGGTTACTTATTAGTGACAGAGTCATACCTTTTCACCAGTGCTTCCCATGACAACCTTACAGTTTGCAGGTCTCTGAATTTCGCTATCCCCTTGAACCAAAACCAGCCTTCCTCTGACAACTACGATGTCTTCATTTAACACTTCTGGACATACTACTTTCTTTAACAAAACAAGGCAAAGCAATGTGACAGCTGGGGATACATGCCTAGTTGCGATTATTATCCAGTAAATTACAACAAGATCTTATTTATCTGACTGGGTTGCTACAGAAGAAGGAGTTCCCAAGGCTGTTACTACCCAACAAATAACTGACAAGTTCTTCTCCCTCTGTTTAACCTAAATAATGATGAACTTTCAGAAAAATTGTGACAATAGTTCTAGCCAAGCACAAGCAATCAGAGGTAGAATTTTAACACCATTCTGACTTATGAAAGGTGGTGTACAGCCAATGTTAATAGCCAAGGGAATTATTCTACCTTATCCTGCCATCCTTACCATTTCATGTAAGAGGAGATAAATAAATGAGGTTCCACAGAGATAGCATCAACTCTAGATTATTACATATCACACACATTTAATTAAAAATACTCCCAAGGCATGTTAATGAACAGCTGACTCACCAAATCAAATATGTTAGGTCTTGTCTGGTTGCCAATGTGCAGGAGATCATGAAATCCTTCTGTGATAACAAGAGCCATTCTCTCTCCTTTGCGTTCTAACAAAGCATTGGTAGCCACTGTGGTACCCATTCTGATCCACTCAATGTACTGAGGATCTATTGGTTCATCTGCAGGCATCTTGATTCCTGTAACCTGTAATGTAATGTAATACAGGTAATACATTACAGTATTAGCGACAGTGGATAATTAACCATGATTGCGATAACTGACAAAGTTTCTTTGATTTCCTTCTATATATCTCCAAACCAACAAACTACCTGTCATTAGGCCACAGAGATTAAAATCGGGCCAAGCCCACCTTCCTTTCATGTGTCTCAAAATTGTAACAATAATTGGATGCCCAGAGAGAAAATAAAGATTAATTTGTACCCCTAGGCATGTAACGTCTTCCAAAACAGTAGAAATCAAAATAGGCGCTATATCGCTGAAAGGCCTACGGAACCCTCTTTTTGCAACAACTTTCTTTCTTCTTTTTCGAAAAACTAATATAAGGACTCTGGTCACGTGGGCAACATACATTCTGCGGAGCAGCAATATTCAATGGCCTGGCATTCTGATATTGAGCCATACTTTTATTTGGGCATTTTGCCGAAATTTGGCGGTTTTGCGAGCTAAGATCGAGAGAACTGTACATTATTATACGGTGTCCTCCCGTGGGACTTAACATTAGCTTCAGTCGGATGGTAATTTATGACCATCAGCTGATTTTACCTGTTCTAAAATCCTTCGGATTCCTTCTCTTGGAGCATCAGGATAAGCAGGATCCACAGACAGTAGCTTCATCACTCTTATTTCTCCGTTTGGACATTCTGAGTAAACGTCCGTAAAGGTCCCGCCTCGATCTATCGCAAATCTGAACTTCCCACTAAGATGGGATTCTCCTTGCCCCGACATCTCAAAAATTCAGACGCACGGCAAATCTATCACCTTACAGAGCAGTAAAATCGGGAAACTGAAAGCAGTCAAAATATCTCTTCAACATGCTACAGACTCCACTCCACTGGGCTCTGTAAACCTCCCATACTAAATGCCCAAACGGTCTTTTGTGGTCGATTTAAATGTGGGGCAGAGTGGCGTGACCATACGTCCGAACGTCATAGGGCTAATTACAGGCGCGTGACAAACACGAGATCCACGTAAACATAGATTTCCCATAACATGGGTAGTACTTAGCGTTTATTGTTGGTTTTCACTTGACATGAATGTCTTAGCTTATGCTCGCGCTTATGCTTGCGCCTGTGCTTGCGTCGCTAGTGAAAACCAGGATTAAGACCTGACCACACCCGAGTCATATAGTAGCAACTATTGTAGTAGTGGTGGTAGTGGTAGTTGTGATAATGGTCGTAGTCGTCGTCGTAGTCGTCGTCGTCGTAGTAGTAGTAGCAGTAGTTGCTGAAGAAATCTCAGCTGAGTGTTGTAAGACGAAAGCCGGTTGGTGAAGCTGACGCTAAGCGCGGGAAAATGGTTTTGGTTGTGCTCTTTTGATTGGCTTGTAGTGAGCCTGATTTTTCGGCCAATCACTGGGCTGTGCATTGAAAACGCAAAAGTAGGCGTCAAACTGTCAACCCATTGAAAAGGCTAACTTTGATTGAGCAAGTCGAAGTTCGCACACAATTATGAATAAGCGAGTTCATTGATTCCATCTAATATTTTTGTCTTTTGAGTTTTCGAAGATAACATTGAACTGGATGGTACGCATGATCAGTGACTTGGAAACATTGTGGTTGTGGAGTGTGTCAAGGAGTATTCAGAGACGCCAACGGAGGTTTGTGTAATGTAATGTTGCAAGGTTACTCATGTTGGTAGAATCAATTTTAGCAAATACGCATGCGCCGATGTTTGGAACCGTCTACTTCCGGTCTACTTCTATTGCGTACCATATGGAGGACAAAACGAGTCACAGTTTCAATATATATTGCTCGAAATCCTATAGCATGGTAACTGGAACTGAGCTGTGAGTACGAAAGGGATTTGTCACATATGGGCTGACATTTCTCTCCCTCACTGCCGCGTCGGGGGCAGACAGGCTGTCGTGGACGGGTATCTGAAAGCAGCGAGGAACTGGGGGTTGGTATAAGCGATCCGCGGGCCGAAATCTCGGCGAGACTCGTCATGGTACACCGCTCAGGCAACACGTCCAGAGGTACCGCTACTTGTCCAGAGTTTTTGTTTGTTGTCTTTTTGGCATTCAGTACGCGCATGCGTGATTTGACTGTTACCTTACTACGTACCATTCATGAAACGCAGTGACTGTATTTAAATGACCTTTACAGTAATTGCAAGTAGCGACGACCATTGAGAATTTACATTACAGGCTGGCTTGATTTTGGTTTACGATGTGAATGTGAAGTGTGGCATAAGTGTTGAGCCGAGTCGTTTAAGTTTAAAGAAGAAAAAAAAACTTGCACTTTATTTCGCGTTTGGCAAAGAGGCTCGTTTCACGCATGTAACCACTCGCACAAAAGCTAGCGTCTTGGGTTGACTTATAGGTCTTACAGAAGCTCACCAGTCCTCTTGAAAGCGACGAGTTGAAAATGGCCTATGTTTCCTTACGCTGCTAAGCGTTGACCTTTCAAATTCTAGTAATTCTTAAAGAGTCAAAACCTTTCAGTCAAAGTACGCCATACGCGACAAAGCGTGTTGGTTTACTTTTATCCGCGACGGATAAGTGTCCGGCATGAAGTTCTACGAAATTGCATCAAAGTGCTTCATTTCTGCAAGATAAAAGTGTTAAGTACCTTCTAGTAATCGCTTCGGATTCGTTTCTTCGTTGCGTTGCTCGCTTCTATAAACGAAGATAGAATACTTCGACACTCGATATAACCCCTGCGGATTTTCGAAAGGACATTACGTTCGGAGTCATCTTGTAGCTGTTATCAAATGCAAATTTACAAAGCCTTGAATCGAATTTTTCGCAGTTTAAGTGCGAGAAAATATATGAACCTTGATTGTATCACGCCTACGAATATTCTGTAAGACGATTGAAAACAATAGAAAATATCCTAACACCGACTCCAAAGAACGAGGTATTGTTGCATTTCATTTTGTTGCTGATTATCTAGAAGTTGCCTTTCGTTAATATTTATTTTAAAACAACTTGATAAGAAATTCCCAGTTCGGAAACTCAATTTCCAAATCTTAAACTTAAATCTAACGAGCTGTGAAAATTGCCATGATTTAGCAGTGGTTGAAAAAGTTTCGGTTAAAAACCGCACATCCGAAGATTTAAATTTCAAACGTTTATTGAAGGTGGGGGGCATGGCATTAGACCACCCCACTCCCTGACATTTTCCCCTCCACTTGCCATTGCCTCTGAATCATTCACCTAACTACACTGTCACTACACTATCGCCGGTGACTCGAGCATACTTGGAAAAAGTCCTAGTGCGATTAAATTAAAAGGAATCGAACCTTTGACCTTTGTTTGCTACTTCGAATGCTCTACCACAGGAGACGCCAGTAAACGAAAAATAACCTTGTAGTATAAGCCACCATAATGTCATTCATTTTTGTTTCATGGAAAGGGACGTTTCAAGCGAGAAAGTGAAGCACATGCAAGTGTAACAGAGGGTATCTATAACACGCCTTATTCCAAAATGGCCGGCATTTAAATACTCTTTTCTTCTTATTCAAATTAGCCCTTGTTGCCTCGTCTTTAAGCCCAAATTCAAAAGAACATTTTACCTTGAACGAGGCAAAAAGGACTAATTTGAATAAAAACAAAAGAATATTAAAATGGCGGCCATTTTGGAATAAGGCGTATAAGCTGTCACCTTTTGTACTCCTAACAAGTACAAAGAAAATATGTGTTTTCCCCTCCAAAAGACTACTGCTGGGAGGGTGCCAAATGTAATTGGCCACCAATGCAACACTGTCACGCCTAGACATAAGCAAGACTGCACACTCACCCTTCTGCAAAAGGAAGCACAAGCTGTTTGCATTCTTTGAATCCCAGCCACACAGGCCAAGCCTCTGTTAGCTAGCCTAAACACACAACTTTGCAACGAACTGAACCATTTATTTGACAAACCTGATGTTAGCTGAAACCACATTGGCTTCAATACTTATTTTAGTTTTCAATGTTTACCTCTGTCATTTTTTTTTTAACAAGTACCCAATTCTATGTTCTACATCCAACAATAGGCACACTGCTAAATCTACCTTGGAACTTGCAAGGGGTATGCAGAGTTTTTCTCTTGCTAGAAAGATGCATAGCTCACTTGGGTTTTCTTTATTTTCTCTTAACTGGACTACCAAGTCCCTACCACAATTCCACAACACAAACATTGATAATATTCTTAGTTTATTCAGATGACTTAATTTTAAGAAGCTTTAGACTGAAGACTTGGTTCTAAGCAATCTCTTACTCAAGAGAAAAAGGCTGCAACTAATGTATTTGGACTGGTTAAAGCTAAGATCACAGTCCCTTTGGTTTCCTTTCGCATCCAGGTCTTTACTAGGTGGTTCACCACAGGTTTATGTGTTTTTCTGTGCCCTTGAACCTTGTGGATCACCCCTTTGACTAATCTAGAAAGTGACTTGCTCCAGGTATTGACATATTACTGAGTCAGCATCCTCCGAATGCCGGGTGATGCATGCTCTTTTTCATCAGGTTTCTCTCTCTGTTGTTCATAACTGGTCCGAACCATCTCCTCGGAGCTCATGCTTGATTTGTACAAGTCACCACTGCTCATGAAGTCCACTCGACACCACGAACCTGTTCTACTGGATTCAATAATAGCATCAACAACAGATCGTGTGTACAGGCCTGTAAATTAACAACAAAGGATTTACATCTTAGGAAAAAAGAACACCCCTGGCTCTACAATAAATAATGATAAATGAATAATCATCGGTGTGGAAAAAGAGATTTTCACTTACGACAAAAACAAAAACGACATACAAAATACACTGCTCTGATCCTAGGCGAGTTAATGAAATAAATAAAATAAAATACTGTTTCTGTTCACTATCACCCTCATGAAATATTTGTGAATTTTACAAGAGAAGTTGAGCTCACAAAATCTAATGCATGTGGTTGTCTTTTCAAGTTTGCCACAAACATCAGCAGAAATGTCCACGGGCAACCCTGAATCATTCATCACTTGAGATTGATTTACTTACCATCCTCAAAGGAAGCTGCACTGGAAATAGCTTGCAGGTCTGCTATTCGGCGATCATCTTTGTTGCACGACTCCTCAAATGCTCTCTTAATTTCCGATACCCATGCCTCAAGGCCAGTAAGAAAAATGCTGGGTGGGAGTTTTTCTACATTATACGACCCAGGGATGCGAGTTATGTCACTGTAAATGAGCTCTTCTTTCCCACCATTTTTCATTCCATACAAGCTCCCATTTCTGGCAATAAGTTGGCCTTTAGTTCCATAAATGGTAAGGATTTGAGAATACCGTCCTGGGATGTGGGAATTGAGTGTGACCGTTGCAAAGACCCCTCCATTCAGTTTCATTTGAAATGCGGTGTAGTCATCACTAGAGATGTAACGGAAGCTTGAGATGCTATCACTTTGGGCAATGAAAGTCCTTAGAGTACCTTGCACTTCAACTGCTCTCTGATTTATCAAAAAAGATATGATGTCGATGACGTGCGCACCGACATTTGTCAGCACACCACCACCCATGGCCTGGTCGCACATCCAGTTGTAGCGGTTACCCAGCAATGAACCCATTTCAATCTTGCATTCGCAGATTAGAGGCTCCCCACAGAACTCCTCTTTCAAATACTGCTTCATTTTCTTAAACGCTGGGAGAAATCTAAGTTCGTGTCTAATAAGGGATAGTAGCTTGGGGTAATACTGAGCAGCGTTCACCATCCTAACGGCCTCTTCCCTGCTAAGACCAGCTGGAGAATCACACAAAACGTGTTTGCCGATGGAAAGAGCTTTCACCGCTACCTCAGCGCGAACATGCGGCGGACTTACCACGCAAACTAAATCCACGTCTTCTCGCAAGAGAAGCTCGTCTATCTTGCACGTATGAAACGGTACCCCGTACTCTTCGGCCATTTCTTGGGCTCGCTGCTTCGACGAGCCCCAAATGCCACTAACTGTAAACCCAGCAGAACGTAGAAGCGGCAGAAGTATTCGAGAACAATTTCCCGTGTCAACCACACCGACAGACGGTAGCATTTTGGCCAATGGAAGGAGCTAGGAACTTACGTTATCTGCTTGTTCAGAGTACGACCGGGTAGACGGCCATGTTGTTTGCCCAGTGTCCTCCTCGGTCACCTAGAATTTAAGAACCTGCTATGTCATTTTGGACCCCCCTTACATAAGAACCAGGTTATCCTCAAAAAAATAAACAGGGCCCAGTTGTTCAAAACCCGATTAAGCTAACCCTGGGTTAGAGTGAACTTTGATTCCAGTTTATTTACCATTCACAAAGATTTTCCCTAAAGATTTTTGCTTGTCGTTTGTGACTTGCACTTTTCTTCCGCTTCAGTCTAAAACCACTATTTGAAAGTGTTTTCAGAGGGCGAAATTGACACGTCGCTTACTTTTTAATCGAGGGTTAGCGTTAATCGGCTTTCAAACAACCGGGCCCCGGTTCTTATTTTAGAAAATTACCTTGAAATTTCAGGTGACTGAAACAAATTGCACTCTAAACTCCACAGATCTCGTTCAAAATTTATTTTTCATGGTTATGAAATATAAAGGCATCAGCGTCCTCATCAGAGGAAATGAGTCATACCCATAATGGTTTCTGAAAAAAGTCGTGTCAATCAAGATCAGGCAATTCCCACTACATGCACTTACAGACTTGTCATAAAGTCGATATATGAATCGCCAAAAACTACTGTAAATACAATTTTTGTAAGAAATTATTTAGCCTAACTTGGAAAAATCTATGTTCTTATATGTGGGTGGTTACTGTATGCCATGTTCACAATACACCCCACACCTGCCCCTCCCCTCCCCCCAGCCGGTGGCTTGGTGACTTGAATTGATCTCCAATAGCTACAGTCCTTATCAGGGTCTATACGAATGACAGCGCAAGTCGAATGAACCGTAGGTTCATCTTTTCAAAAAAACTACAAAACCCTTCTAAAAACGCAACTGGAACACAACAAAACGGACGGCAGGAGTGGATCGCGTTGTTTCGTCGTCTTCATTACCCTGTACACGTTGAGCAGTGGTTTCTGCAGAGCTTCCGGTGTAGAAACCACCGCTCGCAAGGTAGTTCTTTGTAATCAAGTAGATGGGCCAAAAACCAAGATGGGGGGCGGGGGGGCCTAATAAAATCGGCAGTCTTCACTTACGGGAAAAAGGAATAACGAGCGAGAGACGCTTTGAAAAGCCAGGAAACACAGCGTGATCAAATTCATTTCAAAATTAGATTTCTTTCCTGGGGTCCATGTCA
>BLFK01000980.1:1409678-1412178 GCA_014634185.1 Astreopora myriophthalma | reverse complement strand
TGCATCCCACGGAAATGCCCTTAGGCGTCTTGTTTTCTCTGGAATGGGCTTCAATGATACTGCCCACTTGAATGTATTGAGTAACCAAGGGTTTCATTAGGGTTTTTCATCCAGGCATATCTAAATAGAATCTAGACATCAATTACAAAGTTCAAGCCTGGTCAAATTTGTGCTCACACCTGCTCAGTTTATCATTGATCATGGAAAATATAAATTCATGTTATCTGATTCACTTTCTGTTTATAATACTTGCACATTATTGCTCAACTGTCCACTTCTGAGGACAGCAAGTTCCCTTGTAACCTTAGAATGTCTGCCTACTTCAGACTGCCATTCTTAGCACATGTAGTTCTGGCTTAGGAAAGTTCATTAGAAAAGCATAGGGCCTTTATCATTTTTCTCCAAAAGGTGTCTACAGTTTGACAAGAAAAATTTAACTCAACCCAAGTAACTTGAAGTTGTTAGTGATAATGTGCAGAATCTTCTTTTCACCGTGCCATATTTCCCATTAATTTTTGTCTTCCTTAGCTATGATGTGATATTCTCTAACTGGCTCCTCATGTACCTGTCTGATGAGGAACTCCAAAAGCTTGCACAAAATATGCTTCAATGGTTACGAGATGGTGGACATCTCTTCTTCCGAGAATCTTGTTATCATTCATCAGGGGACATGAAGAACTCTGATAACCCAACAGTCTATAGAACACCGCAAACATATACAGATGTTTTCTCGGCTTTGAAAGAGGATAAATCTGATGGCATGATTGGTGGCTTTGAAGTTGTGATCACAAGAGCCTTAGAAGCCTATACAAAGGTATTGCCCCAAAAAAATCAATTCCCTTGAAGTGTTCTTGTTGAAATAATTATTGATAAGTAAACATTTGTTGTAATTTTACACAGCACAAGCAAAACAAACACCAGTTTTCTTGGTTATGGAAGAAAGTGTCAGTGGAGAATGGAACCAAAGGAAGCATGCAAGAATTCCTTGATAACAACCAGTACAACGAGTCTGGAATACTGATGTATGAGCGAATGTATGGTCAGGGGTTTGTCACTCCTGGGGGAATAACCACAACAAAGGTATTTAATGTGAAGTATATATGAAATAATTCATATGTGAACTGCGGTTTGTAGATGAAAGTGAAGAATGATCATCGCAGTTAATTTTCCAATTCAAGCAATTGGAAAGGAGAAGCCTGAAAAAATCAGGGCTTCAACGGGATTCGAACCCGTGACCTCCGCGATACCGGTGCGATGCTCTACCAATTGAGCTATGAAGCCACACATTGGGAGCGAGGTCAATTTAGTGAGTTCATATCTCCCGTGAGGAGTGAAATGATGTGAAGTATATATGAAATAATTCATATGTGAACTGGGGTTCACAAGGTATTTAACGTCATGTAATGTAATGAAGGGTAAGGTAAGATCATGTAAGGTCTCTTTCTTTTCCCATGAACAATAATAAATTATTCTTATTACTCCCTATCACAGATTTTTTACCAGTTTTCATCAGAAGCGGTGTGTTCTGTCAAATTGATTTGGCAAGAAATTCCCTTAGAATAGCCTGAATTTTTGGAGCCAAAAAGCATGGATTTAATTCATTTTTTAATTCACTGTTTTTTTTTTAATTCTCAATCACATTGTGAAACTTACTGTATGTGAAAGATTGTTCCTTGATTTGTTGCTCTGTCTGCTTGTGTAGGAGTTTGTTGGATGCCTTAATCTTCAAAGAGGTCAAGAAGTTTTGGATGTAGGGTGTGGTGTTGGTGGTAGCACTTTCTACATAGCTAATGTGAGTATATGTTATGAAGGGTATTGTGGAAGGTGTGTTTTTTAATTTTTTAGAACCAAGTTTTATTCATTGTTTATTTCTCAGTTGCAGAAATGAGATAGACTTGAGTTTGATCAAGGTGTCATAAAATTTTATTTTAGACATTTCATGCACATGTTCTCGGAATGGATCTTTCAGCAAATATGGTCAACTTTGCACTTCAAGCATATGAACGTTCCAAATCAAGTCTGGTGTGTACCTTTCTATTTAGAATTTGGGTGGAATAGATTAGAATGTTCACTAAGACCAACTTAGGACTTAGGACATGAAGGGAGTTGCAGGGCTGGTGATGTTGGCAGGGAGGGGGTCAGGAGAACCAATGACCAAACTTGGAATTTTGGAAGTCTTAAATGACTAAAGCATGGTGCTTAGGTCATTTTGCAAAATCTTGGCCAATTTCCCCCGAATCAACTGCACTAAAATGGCGAGTGAACTTCCCCATTTCGTATGCCAAAAGAAGCCAAAAAATTTTTCCTCTGTATTTACATATTCAAAGTGGACAGACTCTAAATAAATGTTGCTTCTAAAAATATCTAAAATTCGTAACTGTTCATCACTAGGATGCCCAAAATGTGTGCAATACTACAATTGGTTTCGGCTCCATTAAATCCTATACCAATTGCAGAACATTTTAGGAGGAGCCAGTATTTTTATCCTCTTGCCCCCCTC